>JAWQRM010000034.1:0-37708 GCA_033557675.1 Coptodactyla brooksi | reverse complement strand
ACGAAACTAGTAAGATGTGTGCTGCTGCTGCTACTAGTGCTACTACTGTGAATGGAGAAGATTTTGCTGTATCCAATTACATAGACAATTTGCTCAATGGTTTCCAAAGGGAAATAGCTGCAGAAGATGGGTTAGTAAATGAAAAAAGCTATGAGCTCGATAAGTTATTGCAAGTCAGTACCGGCATTAGTTTAGCAAGAGGTGGTCATCCGGTCGTTAAGATTGCGCAACCAGGAAAGAAAATTTGCATCCAGCTTACTCGAACGAATGGGGGTCGTTGTGGGAAAAACCCTGGTTTGAGGATAAGATACCATGCAACTGTAATGGGCTGGGTGATGGGGAGGTGACGGAGAAGGGTAATGAATATTGAATAAGTAACTATGTAAAAATTGTCTATTCATGTAATAATAATCTAGAGGTGCAGCGATTTCGTTCAATTCGAAAGATTATGGCGAATTGAAGAGAATTCGGGAACTGCTCATCGAGTATCGACTGCATCAACTGCAAGTGTTTGGATTCGCTGCTTACTACAACGAAATGCTACGCTTGATAGCGACTTATAAACAAGACGAGGAAACGGTGGAAGATTGCGTGCAGAGGATATACACTTCATATAATCACCATTCTCATTGGCCCGCGTAGTGTCAAGAATGTATCCACGAAGTAATATTATTTTTCCCGGATGAAATAAAAGCACCTGGAGGTGACATAAAACAACAAATGGAATCAGGAAAGCGTTAAGAAGTAGAAGAAAAGAAAAGGAACTTGAGAAAGGGGTGGTCTAATGGATCATAGTTTAACCCTTTGCACTCGTATGTCCCCGTACGAGGGACATCAGTCGTTTTACCGTTTCGCTCGTATGTCCCCATACAAGGGACATCGTATCTCAACCGCACGAACTCCACCCGAGACGGTTTTGTGTTATTATTACTTTATCATTTTTAATTTTTTATTTTTAATTCTCGCAATGCCTAAGCGACATTTACAAGGCAACATTGAAAATGAGTTTGAGAGCAGTGACGGCTTTTATATAGACGATTATGTTTGAGAATTTGTGTTTAATGAAAGCAGCGACGAAGGCAGTAGCGAAGAAGCTGCAGGAGGCGATTCTAGTGGTAGTGACGTTATAGTGACCAAAAGAAATCGGACAATACCTCTGCCCAGTACAAGCAGCAGTGACGACGATTCAATTCATGATGCAGGAGAAGATAATTATGGGCCATGGGTGAATGTTACAACGCAGGATAATGTGCCGCACAGGATAAATTTTACTTCTGGTGATAAAGCTGAAGGGCCACAGATTCCTGAGAACTGTACAAGACCCATTGACTTTTTTAACCTTTTTTTTGCGGATGAATTGATTGAAAAAATTGTACAAGAAACAAATAATTATGCTCGCAATAAAATTGGACAAAAAAGGTTATCAAAGAGATCCACGTGGAATACATGGGTAGATCTTACAGTTGCAGAATGTAAGGCCTTTCTAGGCGTGATTCTAAATATGGGTACAATAACGGTTAGCCATCTGCAGGAATATTGGTCCCAAAACTTTAACGCTAAAATTCCTTTCTTTAGTGCCATATTTAGACGGGAACGATTCATGCAAATCTTTTGGATGCTTCATTTGCATGAGATAGATCCGAACGATCAAACTCTTCGGAGTCGGGTGCAAAAGGTTAGCCATTATTTAGATTTTTTGGAGACAAAGTTTAAAGAACATTTTGTTCCGTCAAGGGAAATCTCCGTAGATGAGTCTGTAGTTGGATTCAAAGGCAGAATAAGTTTTTTGACTTATAACCCAAACAAACCAACAAAGTGGGGAATCAGGATATATGTATTGGCAGATGCTAATACTGGATATATATATTCTATTTTGCCTTATTACGGAAGTTTGACATCCGAAAACTTAGTAAGACCTGACCTTCCTATAAGTTCACGAGTTGTGCTGCATTTGTGCCGAAATTTACTGGAAGGCAATCCTGGCAGTCAAGGATACCATATATTTACTGACAGGTATTTTACAAGCCTACCACTTGCACGAGAACTTCTTAAACTAAACGTGTACTTAACTGGAACTATCCAAATTACCCGGAAATTCGTACCCGACTCTATAAAAGGACCGCAGTTTTCCGGAGATAATACATTTGCCTGCAGATCGGGAAACTTACTATTATTGGCCTGGAAAGATAAAAGGGTCGTCACTGCACTTAGTACTTGGGATGTTTCGGGTACTCAGCCAATAAATAGAAGAGTACGTGGAGGATATTTGCAGGAAGTGAACAAACCCACGGTTGTTATTAACTACAACAAATATATGGGGGGCGTTGATAGAGCTGACTCGTATTCTGCATCATACTGCTTTTTGCGAAAATCGCTCAAATGGTGGCGGAAATTATTTTTTTGGGGACTTGAGTCATGCAGTGTAAATGCGTATTTGTTATACAAAATCGATCAACGTCGCCAAAATAAGCGTCCCATGACGCACCTAAAATTTGTTCGGCAACTGGTTGATGAACTAATAGGAAATTATAGACAATCCTCCAAACTTCCTGGTAGACCATCATCGAGTGATAAGGAAGAGCGATTAAACGGCAAATTGCACGTAATGCGTCAGGAGAGCAAAAAGGACTGTTTGGTGTGTTCCGACAGAAAAGTGGCAGGTGGAAGACGGCAAACTAGTTATATGTGCAATACATGTACTCGAAAGCCAGGACTGCATATCGGGGACTGTTTCGAGCGGTATCATACTTTGCAACATTATAAAATGTAATTTTTTCTTATGTTATGTTTATGTGCTTTCTATTATGTTTCTTGTGTGTAGTTTTTTGTTATTTTTATTGTCTTTTTTTAGTTTTGTTACTTACTTTTACTAGTTATAGAAAACAAAAATTCTTTGGCTAAACTGTGATGATTTCACAAAAACATTTCTATTCGAAGTATTTCTAAGTTGATTTGCTATGGTGGAGGTGCCAGCATTACGTTCTGCCCCTAAATATTGTTCATGTAAATACTTTTGTTAGATTTTTATTGTGTAAATATAGCTTTGTACACTTAGTAGTTTCAATAAATTAGTTTGACAAGTTGAAAAATAAAATATTATATGGCCACATTCCTATCCTAGGTAAAGGGGTGTGTTCAGGGAGTATATTTTAAAATTTCTGATTTAAGGTTGGTGAATATTCTAGTTACATTGGAACACAATTCCATACAAACAAATTTATCTTGATCGAACATGTAAAAAAATTCCGAGTTATTTCCTAACTTTCTAAAGCATAATTACGAGTGCAAAGGGTTAATATTTCCAATTATAGTAATTGTTACAGACTGGTAAATATTGATATTCTTCTGTCTATTATCAAAACTCTTAATATGCTGTTACTTCTAAAGCTGTATTGAGAGAAAGGATTGCATATGGACTTGTTTCTGAGTTTTATGTTGACATATTAATGCACATGTAGTACATTAACTTCTTTTAAAAGCTCACCTATAAGTGAGTGAAGTCATGGTGATTATGAGATAAGTCGCAGAATTATCTATGCCATGCGTACAGTGGAGTTACGTTTCTGTGGTCTTAAAAAATTTTTTGCAGCTATGGATTTGCCTTCTGTTTCTCAAAAGTCACAATAGAATTTTGAAGAAAATAAAATTGGTGAGTTTTGAAGTAGCTGACAGTCCAATAAAGAAAGCAGTGAAGGAAGAAATTTCAGCTACCGAAAATAATGAAATTTGTGTCAGGCATGGAAACCTCGTGGACCTACTTCTTATGTATTATTTGTATCCAGTCGGAGCTAGCACATGGTGCCAGTACGCGATAGCAGAGTTTAGAGAAAGTGCTTCTTCATACAAACATGAAAATGCTGTATCAATGGCTGTAATGGACGAGATAAAACCAATTTTTACTGAACTTTCAGCACCTAAATTATAATATGGTTCTTCCAAAATGTAACTGTTATACCAGTAAATGCGGCAGTGGTTATTTTTAATGAAGGAATGGCTGATAGAATAAGTTTCATGAAATGCCTTAGTTTTAAGATTGCATATTTCTCTCTTACCTCTGCTTTACAATCTGATCATACGTGTGAAAGCCTCCCCACAACCCTGTAGGGATAACAGAATGAGAAAAGCTATGAATTAAAAGTTTACTAATTTAGAAGATCCTACATATGAGGCAGGAGCATTTTAAATGGTTACACATGCCCTATATTTTAAATAAAGAAATTTTTATTTTTAAACTCGATTTTCTCAGTTTCTAATGTTCAGAATTACCCGCAAGATTAAGAAAAGTAATGAGTGTAGAGCTATGAAATTTTAAGAGTATGTTCTATTGATGGATTTGTATTCTGTGAACCTCAATTGTTTTAGTGTGAGCACTAGATTTAATTAATTTAATTGCTGTAAATAGATTTACATCATAATACATATCAAAATCTTTATAAACTTCAATTTTTCTATTTTTTGAATTATCTAAAAATACTAAAATATGAGATATCTTTAAGGTTTTAGGTTCACAGAATATAGAGTATTGAGTATTGAGCTTTAATTTGAAATAAGAATTTAAGTTCTACCATATATCTTTCAAAAGTTATCTTACGGGAAACAGAAGGTAAACGTTAAAAATAAGTAAACATTAAAAATATTTAATGTTATTTAAAAAATATATAAATTTAAACGGCAAATATAATACTACATTATAAAAGTTTACACATTAATAAAGAAATTCTCAAAGTTTCAATTTAAAAGAAGCAAACCTAACTTATTTATGATATATCGAAAAATGTGTTTTATAATGAAAAATGGGTGACTCGAAAGGTACTATGTCCGCTTAACAAAGATCCTTCTCTAAGAAGATTGTTTATCAATATTCAGAATAAACTCACTATATTCACACAGCATGAACAAAAATCAGTCACCAGAAACACGTGTTTCACACCCTGGTACATCGTGAACTCCTCTTCGTTCTTTTAAAACACAGTACTGCGAAATTGTCAATTTTTTACACATATTACCTTACATTCACGCTATTACATTGATGATTTCATTTTAGAGTACCTAAAAAGACTGCATATATTTGTATGTAAAATTATAAAAAAATACTTGAACATGTACATTTATACCAGATGGGCAAATCTCCTTATTAATGTAGGACATGTGGAAAACTTAGTATTTAGATATTGAAAAATAAAATATTTTGTTTTTGAACTATTGGTGAAAATTCGATACAAGTTTATATCCGGGTAGTTCGTCAAGAACTTTTTGTACTACTGTCCCAACAAATTGATTAATTTTCGACTTACAATCCCTTACCGTCTCTTAAATTTATGACTTGTCATCTTTTCAATGATGTGTAATATTTACATAAGGTTCAAAATAACTCATCATCTCTATTAATTTCTTCATAGCAGGCGGATGAACAACTTTAATTGTCAGCTAACAAAGTAAATTGTGTCAAATTTCATAACAACTCTTAACACTATGAACAATTTGGTAATTCGAGTGCCTTATTGGATGCAATAACAATTATTGAAGAAGACAATTCCATAAGTATATATTTTTTAAGAGAATAAAGAACTATTACGGATTATTATTATGTTAATTTTTAGTCATATTGTTTCGCACACATTTAAAATTAAGATCAAATTCTATGTTTTAATATTTTATATTAAAACTATACAATAATATTTTATAATTTACTAGTACCTAACGGGTGGACGTTCATTTCAGGATGCGATTATAACACAAAAAATTTTACTTTTCGACAACTCTAGTTTACTGAATGTTTAGTTTTAATGTACTCACTAGGCAGTAAAAAGCCTAGGTTTTTACTAGGCAGTAAAAACATCCTCGGCTTCGCGTGAATGTTTTTCGCACAAATTCGTGGACTACTTCACCTATGGCAAGAATGAGTAGTAATTTTAACAGATACTGTGGGCCGTAATATGTTCTGAATGTTTACTTACCGTAATATAGTTTGACTTATATTTGATATTAGTCTATTAGCCTGATTTGTTTGGGATTTTTCCGCCATTGAGCTGACTCAATTTAATTTGGTTTCGTTTAACTTAGCTTAATGTAATTTAATTTGTAATTGCAATTCATGTAATCGTAGTTAACCTGTCTTGCTTGCACACATGCAGAATTTTCTTATTTATTCAGGAAATATAGTGCTGGACTTGCAATTCTGTTTTTGTTTAAAAATTAAATAAACAAATTTAGCTTGCTCAAACTAAATTTAATTTGTGAAAAATTGTTTAAAATTGAAAATTTTCTTATCAATATAGTTTTCTCAGGTGAAGCAACTTTGAACTGAACGGTTCGGTCAATCGACATAACTGCACATTCTGGTCTGACATTCTCTCACTTGATGGAAAAGTTAATCAATATCACCAATACACTAAAACTGAAACCTATCTGCTCGAGACATGTTTCATTAACCACGCTAACATTGTTTGGAGTGTTGAAAGAGGTCTTTTTGAGAAGAGAAGGCTCTCCCCGTAACACCTAGCTGACACCTCCGTGCTTAACACTGGGTAAGTGGAAGGAAATGAAACGCTTTTTTTTAAATTTTTAAGGTAACATATATTTAAACTCAAAACATCTATACAAAAAGCTTAACAAGTAAAGTACATAGTATTTTAAAGGTTATATATTTAAAAGAATTGCTATACTAAAGGCCATCTACTTCTTAGTCTTCCTTCTTCTTATCCTGTAAAGTGTTAAACAGTGTTGTGTGTGTGTGTGTTTATGTGTTGGAGCCTTTTCGTAGCTTAAGGAAATCAAACGCTACCTGCGGGCTGGTTGGGCAGGGCTTGTGTTGTTATTGGATGAGTATGTGGTGTGAGTTTGTGTTTACGTTTGGGATGGGTGTAACGGAGGGTACGTAGGTAGGATGTGTATGTGCGTTTGGTGATTGTATTTATAGAGTTTGGTGGTATGTTTTAGGATTTCCTGTTGGATGGTACCATACGGATGTTTGCGGATGTGTGTAGGGATTCTGGGGTGATTCTGGGAGGGACGAATAGGGCTAGCCTAAGGCATTTGTTTTGGATTACTTGGAGGGTGTTGATGTTGGTTTTGCAGGTATTACTGAAAATGGGGCGGGCGTATAGTATTAGGGGTTTGATGAAGGATTTGTAGAGGAACAGTTTTAGGTTTGGAGTGAGAGGGCTGTATCTGTTCATGAGGGAATATAGGGCGCTGCTTCGGGCTTTGGATGTTTGTTGGATTGTTTGGATGTGTGCGGTGTAGGAGAGCTTCTTGTCTAGAATTAAGCCAAGGTATTTTGTTTGGTCAGTGACAGTGAGGGGTTGAACTTTGGAAGGGAGTGAGGGAGGAACTTGAGTTTGTGGGTGAAGTAGGTAGGGTTGGTTTTCTGGATGTTGATTTTGATTTTCCATTTGTGGTAGTAGGGTTGGAGTAGATCGAGGTGGGTTTGAAGGTACTTGTTGGTCAAGCAAATTTAACCGGAGTGGGTGTAGAGGGCGGTGTCATCGGCGAGAAGGGCGATTTTGGTATTGTTGGCGGTGGGGATGTCGTTAATGTAATATAGGAAGATGAAAGGGGACAGGCAGCTTCCTTGGCGGACCCCTGCAGGAATGGGTTTGATGCTGGAAAGTTCGAAGTTGACTTTTACGCGGAAGGATCTGTTGCTAAGGAAAAATTTTGTTAGGTTGATCACATGGGGAGGGATGTTTTGTTGGAGGAATTTGGTGAGGAGACCTTCGTACCAGACTTTTTCACCGTAGAAAAAGCCTATCGAATGCTTAGGAAGATACAAGATATTTTTATCTTTAATTGTTTATATTTCATCATTTAAATAATTAAAAGAGAAACCTTATCGGTCTTGTAAAGAGCAGGGTGGCAGACGTCGTCAGTGAAGTCAGTAGTCATACATAGGTACTAAATGTATTGGAGCTGGTCTCAGTCTTAGCAAACTAGAAGTAAGCGATACTATCTAGCGATGGGAGTATATGGAAGATTTTTGAAAAGTTCGGAGACCGTACAAGGAAACCAGCAGTTGTCATGAAAGTAGAAGGTCGCAGGTTCGAATCCTGCTGAGACGTCAATTTATTTTCTTGTTCGAATGAAAACTCAAGAAAGTTCTTCATAACTTTTAGTTGTGTCACCACTTAACTAATGCAAGAAATTAACTATTCGGTACACGTTCCGCTGACCATTTCAATATGATCGGTAGCGATAAGAAACAATAACTAAAAAATGTACACCGTACATGACTCTCTCTTACTTTGCCCCTAATTTAAATATAAAGAAAATTTGTAAAATAAATTTCCATTCATACCTGCCATTTTTTCCCAAAAATGTGTAATAATGCCCAAACGATGCGATTTATAACTGATGTATAATAATTAAAGTGGCCCTGAAGTATTATATGGTCTTCTAAAATATAATCTACAAGGTGTTATATTTAAGAATCTGAAGTTGGATAGTTTCTAGAACACCCTGTATATTAAACTGAAAAGTAAATAAAACAGTGAAACTTTTTATATATGATTGAATGTCATATGTAACAATTTAGACCTGAGTGTCTAATTCTATAGTTTGTTTACAACCCAGGCTTCTTACCTGCAATTCAAACCGTGTCATAAAGATTAAAATTGTTTATCACATAAAATTCCTTGGAATTTTAAAATATTAAATTTTAATTTTGCCTGTAATAAAATGTTTAAGCATAAAATATAAAATGGTTACCTTTTTACTGGATTGATGTTAATTATCAAAGGAGCAGATCATTAAATTGTTAAACAAGATCGCTAAATTGTTAAGCAAGATCATTAGATTGTCAGGTTGATATATGTGTGACTCTCAGTAGCCCTTACAGTATTCTTCACTATTTGGAAATTATACTTTTTAAGGAATATTACTTTTTGGGAAGGTGGTTACTTTCTGGGACTGTTACTTTTTTGGAATTCTTACTTTTTTGGAACTGCTACTTTTTTGGAACTGTTACTTTTTGGAGCTGTTAGTTTTTGGAACTATTACTTTTGGGGACTGTTTGAAACTGTTACTTTTTAGAATTTTTTGGAACTCTTTTTATTTTTAGTACTGTTACAGTTTCAAACTATTACTTTTTAGAACTGTTAGTTCCAAACATTCGAAAAGTAACAACATAACCGCTGAAAGTTTTGGAACTAAAATTTTTGGAAATTTTTGCACCGCACATCTGTAAAATGGTGATTTTTGATCTGTTCATCCCAAAGACTGAACTCAAAAAAAGCAGATGAAATAACAGAACTTCCTGGCGATAGTCAAAGTTGTTATCAATGACAATCTGTTAGCAAAGTAACAGTCCCTAACTGTTACTTTGCCAACAAAAAAGCAACTATGCCAAACAAAAAATAACTATCCTAAATAAAAAACAACAGTCTCAAACAGAAAATAACAGAGCCCTTGCGGTTAAACACTGTACTTAAAAAACGACAGAGATACCTTAAAAGATAACGGATTAAAATAGCACCCCTCTGTCCACAAGTGAGTTTTGGTCAGAGGGGTGAGGGCTTCTAGAAGATATACATCGTACATGACTTTCTTACCTTGCCCCTGGTTTAAATATAAAAAAATGTCCATTCGTACCTGTCATCTTTTTCCAAAAATGTATAATAACCCTCATACGGTGGAATTCAGAACTGATCTATAATAATTAATGTGGTCCTCAAGTCTTATAATATATAAGTCTTATAATTTATAATATATTTAAAAATATTCAATTTAAAGATTTGAAATTGGATAGATTTTAGAATAAACCAAACACCCTGTATCTTCGAAAACTGTTCCAGATTGCGAAGAGTTCGATGGCATGCAACCTTTATTTGAACATTTTTTCTAAAGAGAACAATACCCGAGATTAAGAACGAAATCCCTCTAAAACCATAGAACTGTATTTTTGTCAATTATGCTTAAAACTGTTGATTTTAAATATGTACTATCCTTATAGTTTCTTACTTGCAATTTTATGTAGATAACAAAAATATATTTTGTTATAAAAACTTTTAGGTTAAGTACCTCAACCATAAGAATTTTTACGAAATTCTTATTGTAACCAGATTATATAATAATTAACTTGTATGTAGAGTATTGTTTTACTCAGTGTAACGTGGCAATCTAAAACCGACGGACAGACGGACAGCCCAACCACCAAAAATAGCATAAATAGGCTACAGAAAGCCTAATTCGTCAGGATCCATCAAAATCTCGACATCGATTTTTTTTGCGAATGCAATACTTTCTCTTAAGAGAAAGTAATACGGTAGGCTCTAGTTATTATTAGCGCCGTTTGGGTATCGCCTTTTACTCTAAATAAAACCTGTAATAAAAACTTTTGTCTCTTGTCAAAAGTTTTTAAAAATTTCAAAAAGAAAACTATGAATATTCAAATATAACATCTTTATACAGGCCTATTTTTTAACGTTTCCTCGCATCAATAAAAGAAAAATGAATTAGATAATCATTGTAAGCAGACTTTTTTATAGGCCATTAAACTGTAATAATTTATAACATTTTGCTGTTTGTTTTGTGTACGTTTGTACTTGTTTTGTGGTATATGTAAACTCTGCTTACTGAATAAGAAGTACTAGACAACCTTTTCAGGAAAACTATCGATTAGTAGATTTTAAAGGGTGAAATGCAGATAAAGGTGACCACATCTGATGTTTGATTAAACTCTATTTCTACTCTAGTTATATGCGTATCAACGGCTAAAATTCCAATTTATATATTATAAACAATATCGTTTTAAATAGTTAGAAATGCTCTTTCTTTCTTCTAATGCTGGCTGCATTAGAAATTCTCTTTTACACCAACCACGTCCGTCGTTTTTAGTACTCAGAGTTGCATGAAATATGTTAAAATTTGTTTATGCGGACCGTAAGATGCAGACCATTTTTACACATAATTATTTAATAAATATTTAATTATTTACCAAAAAAAAGTAATTAAATCATCGTTCCCACCAGAAAAATATTTTTATTAACAAATCAAATGTATACGAAATGTATAAGAAATCTGTGCGCATTACTGCATTGTGTTAAATGGTTTTGGAGTTTATCTTAATTAATTTGTACACTTTTTTGTTTATTCCCTAACAAAATGTCGACCGACGGATGTGTCTCATCTTGAATGTTTTACATCAGTACAGTACCCCGTGCTTACTCATAGTGATCGTCATGTTGCGTATATTTAAGATATGCTACATAAAATCCATGTTACGGCATGTTATTACTTATCTTATCTGGCTTATCGTTTTCTCCTGGAATTGTAGTCGTGTCCGATAAACCTTTCATCTTCTTTAGTTATAATTAAACAAAAAACTTTATTTATTACAGATTCATAGTTTATCCGTTTATAGTCAGACACTATAAATCAACAAAGGGGTAATGTGGAAATAATGCTCTTCAGGCTGTGTTAATGTATAATTTGGCTTAATTAGTTTTGATTAATTAAATAATCACCTTTACAATCCTTTACAAGGTTGTGTTGTGTAATTTTTATGAAACTATGCGGATTAAAAACTTTTTTTAGAACACTAAACTGGTGTACAGGAGGCACAGATACAAATATATCTGTAGCTAAATTAAACTGGTGTGCCTCCTGTACACCAGTTTAATTTCTTAACAAAAGTTTTTAACCCTCATAACAACAGTTGCATCAGGGCAACTGCTTGTATCGCTAATTGTCGTGCTATCTCCGGGATCACCCGACTCGTCAACCAATAGGACGAGAATGCAATATCCCTATGAGACGACGTGTAATTTCCTACACGGTATAAGCTTATCGTCGCTCCATACTTACGACTGCCTCAAGTATAATATGAGTAAACAATTTAATAGTTACCTGGATGAGTTTTGAACACATTATGAACTATAATGTGTTCATACACTCTGTCTGATGATTATCCTTATTTTAATCATAATATTTTTTTATCTCCTAAATAATTTATTGAAATAAATTACTGATAATTTATTGAATTAATATTACTATAATCTCTATGTTCGCTGTCTAACTGGCACATGCTACTTCGCCACAACGCGAATGTACAGGGCGAGTCTTAACAAGAAAAGTCTTATAAAGCTCCTCGTATTAATAAAGCAAAATTTTGTCCTGAATGGTGGCTGCAAATCAATTTTTCTTATCAAGGAAGAAGTTTTAGGGAATCCTAAGTCAAACCCAAGTAAGTAAGTGTCATAAATAAAATTGACTTAATTCATCTAAACTGTAGATGCATACCAGATTTTTGGACAACTATCAGCTATCAATTCGAAATACGTATCATGTATCCGTATAGAGAAGGTGCCTACTTTAACAATTAAACTAAGGTAACAAATTAATATACATGTATATAATCAACTTGATAGTCTTGATAGTCTTTGTTCTGATGGAGACTTATTACAGCCGAAACAAATGTCGAGTTCTTGAAAATTCTTGTGATTTAAGGATATATCATAGTTTAGTAACTATTAGAATCACATTACAAATAATATAATATGTACAGCATAATATTCGGCGTCCAAAACACTTCGTCTTTTTAGAGGTTTATTATATGTGTTACGTATTGACTCATTAGCGATGCTCAATAGGTAAATAACCTGTTGCTAAAACTTAAGTTTAACTGTTAATATGTACTGTTAGAAGCACTGTTTAAGTGGACAATTTTGATTTACTGTTGGGTGTGAAACTAATTGTATTTTATTTTATTTGCAAGGAGGTAATTATAAATAAAATGGCTTAGAAATCAAGCTTCGTTTAATTATCTGTAACTTAACGATACATTTTTTATCCTTAGAATTTAACTATTGATACATATTTTAATTTTTTTTTATTGATTTACCGACGAGATTTGTTTAGACGCTAAATATATAGAATAAATAAATGAAATAGAAACTATAAAACAACCGATTACAGATTTCAGGGCCTCTTAAAAAATTACTTAATCTTTTTTCATTTCATGATTTTTTATTTATTTTTTATTGTATTTCTTATATTTTAATTTAATATATTTTTTAATTAATATATTATTTAATTATTTACTAATAATTTAATATTTTAATTTAATACATTTTTCACATTGTATTTTTGATATTTTATTTATTTATTCTTTACATGATAATTATTTACCTGAAATTTACTTCAAATTACTATATTACATGTCGATGCAAGTGTGTACACAGTAGTTGAAAGTCGTTGTAATGTAATGTAACAAAATGAAAGTCGTTGTAATAAAAGTTCGATAGTAATTTGTAGCAAAGTTAGGGCAAGTCTTAAAATCTTAAGGTTGTGTTAATTAAGACAACCTTATTAAGTATTGCTGACTATAGAAAATGCATACAAACTAGTGATGGAAAATAGGAGTAGAGGAATTCTTCAATACTACCTCAATCTAAACGAATTCCTTTATTATTTCCACGAAGACTTTCGAGGAAATAATAAATCATGCCCTTACCTTCTACTGCTAGAGATTCATAAGATGCCTGTATTCTCTTCTTTTTATTCATCTAGAAAAGCTTTTCTTCGGAAGAAAAGACTCTGTCTGCCTTGACTCATGGGTTACTTACATGGTAATACTTATCACAGTTGCTGTTACACAGGAACAGTGTTTAACATAATTTTAGTTGCATGGAAAAAAGATATTTATTTTTCAGTAGATTAATCATTTTTAGGTTGTAAATTACACACGCAGGTTTCATGATCTTTAATTGATCTAAATATCTTTATTTCTGTCACTAACTTTAAAAAGCTTAAGTTGTAAATTATGAGTTAATGTCTGATGATTTAATCAGGATTATAAGACCAGTGTTTAATAAAATCATACCAGCGTTTCATACCTGTTTCTGAAATACCAGGTATTTCTTATGTTAGTGTACTGCTATAACATTTTTTGGTTCATATAATATCGTAAGAGTTTTGTTCCCATTTATTAATTATTGTTAGATAATCGTATACGTAGACATGCGAAAACATCATTAGACTTCAGATTAAATAATTTAAGTAATCAAGATATTGAATAATGCAATAATTTTATAACACTTTACTACGACTTGGGTTTAGTTCTCCATGAATCGACTTTTGACGGTACCCTAGAATAGTCAATTTTTCGCTGAGACGTCTGAGTTGCAATTGTTCTTGTTTGTGTTTCCTTAGACTTATTTCTATTGTCCAGGTATTTTCCACTATTCAATACAACCTCTAAGTTCGAAATATTATTTAGCGACTCTTCCGTTTGTTTGGTGATGTCGTGCCAATGTAAACGAAATTCGCACGGAGTAAGGTACATTTTTTTTCGTAATGTCGATACCGTTATGGGCTGGTGATCGTCGGCGCCACCCCGTTCCGTGTATGCAATGATATTCGTTAAATCGTCACGACCTCCAAATTTATCGATATTGCGCCATAAATTTCTGAAATATTCCGAATATGCAGTGGCATCTGGAATATATGGTATTGAAAGCGTGGAAATAATGATAACAAACTACAAACTAAGGTACCTTCTGTAACTTTGTACATTACTAACATGTCCGATTCAAGTGGAATGTCGTATTTAGGTTGCTTTTCTGCTTTCTGATACATTACGGTGTCAGTTCCTATATTACTGATTTTCCTGAATCCCTGCAACAATGAATAATTGCTAAAATGTCATCGTTATTATTTTTGTCTTCAAAGTAAACCATTTCTTCATTATTGTCTTGACTAAATTGTTATTAAGAAAATTGTCAAAGGATACTAGAGCGGCTACTATACTTTTTACAGGATACTGGAAACTTTAAAGACTATAAAATAATAACTACTAAGCATTATTATTTTATCACATAAATCATTTACATTAACGAATCTACACAATATGACTATTAAATAACGAGAATTTTAATTTAAATCATAGAACACAAAGCGCCATCTATAAAAGAGAAATACGAGGAAATGTCATTTCAAATTAAGTTCCCATTTTAACTCTTGCAGTAATTCTATCTTTATCCCCTCATTGTTGATAAAACACTGTCCTTCCATGTTTTTTTTTTTCACCTTCATGATTGTGCTAGAGATTCTAGCTAGACTGATAATCCGCCTATCTCCACCTCTCGATTTTGTTATTCTCATTGTAACGCCAATAAACGGAGCAATGGGCATGGTATTATTACTCATAATATTGCGGTATTTTCGACTTGTTTATCTGCTTTACTAAATATTTACTGAACATTTTTAATTAACCAATTTCGTCTAATTTACCAAACATATATTATATTCTTTGCGTACTGTTGGATTGAATAGCATTAAGGTATAAACAGATATACCTTCATAATTCATAAAAAAAGGACAAAGCGCTACGTTTACTATTGCTGTACATTCATTAATTACATGATAAGATATATTACATTATATAATAACTTATCATAAACGTTTACTTCACTACACATTTTAAAGCAACCAATCACATATATTTCTCTTTTATTACCTTGCGTTTATTTTTTTCTAAGGTACTTACATGAAAGATAAATATTTTTGGTCGATATTTCAATGACTTACAAGTCATTATTTTTCTCCATATTTCAGCCCCCTGAATGATATCACCTGATTTGGTAACATACTCCTCATTTTTATCCTTTTTGATCGCTCCCAGAAATAATAAAAGAAAACAGGAGCTGTCACTGTGGTCTTCATTCGCTACTACAAACTAAAAATATAACCTCGCGAATAAAAATTAGACGAGACACACGTACTGTTATCAATAGCATTCAACACTTGTTGCCTGTTATCTATGGGAAATTGATTTTTGCTCGGTATATGAAAATCGAACTTTTCGAGGTATTTTTTCGCTTCATCTAGAATGTATCCTTCGTGGTGGTTCTCATCACTGAATATGTACACAGACCCATGTTTATTATCGGTGTGTAAGTATTCGTCGGCGATGAGTTCGCTAGGAAAAATGTTGTATAAACTTTGTTCTCCTGACATATTGTGCACTCGTCAGCACCCAACTTGCTCATACAAACTGTAGAATCTGCTCCCAATTGGCACACCGACACTAACTTAAAATTTCTTATCGATATTGATTAATGTTCGTGGGAAATCCTTGACAGTATTTGTTTATATGATAAGATTATTTTATGTATGGAAATTACATATCACAATGTTAAAAAGATTCACAAAACAATAAAAGGAATTCTAAAGCGAACTGGAATACGTGATCTTTTATAGATGCAAAGTTTTTACATTAAGTTTTTAGTTATATTTAATAATTTTTCTAATTATTTCCGCTCAAATCTGCAATTCGATAAATTAAAGAATGCTCAATTCTGATTAAAAGCTTTGAATTTACACAAGTTTAGTAAAACGGAATCCCAGCACACTTGGATCAACTTGGTTCACCTGCTTCACGAGAAGCCAAAATCTGCAAAACAAGCTTAAACGTACAGGACTGCCAAACAATTTCCAACAAGATATATTACTACAACAATTTCCAGATAATACTTTGTATAGAAATTGTAAAACAAAAACAGAACTTATGCACGTCCGTCGTTGTATGACTGAAAATATGGAGAAAAAGTTAGTTGCACATGTTCTCACGTTACTGCACAGTTTCAATAGAGAAAAAAGAATGGCAGAGAAGAAGTGGTGCTACAAATACATGAAAAATATTCCTTGCTTATCTTTATGTACTCCAGACGTAACATCAATTGCCAGGGTCAGGGCTTTCAATAAAGAATGTGTTTATAGATTCTTTGATAAATGTGCATCCATATTAGATGAATATAAGTTCACTGCTAACCAGATATGTTACTTCGACGAAGCAGGATTGTCCAACGTTCACAAACCGTCTAGAATAATTGCTCAAAAAGGCAAACATCAAGTTTGTGCAACATGCATTAAGTACATGTTGTATGAATGCTGCAGGTGAATCCGTACCTCCTGAGCACCACCGGGAACTGTGTTTGGATGCTTTAAAAACAGATGGATAACGTCAGAATTGTTTGTTCAATGGTTGGAACATTTTATGAAGTACATCAAGTTGGAGAAAAATAGCAATAAGCAGGTATTACTTCTTTTGGATGGATATGCTACCCATACAAAAAATATTGAAGCTATACACCTAGCGTGCGAATATGGCATTACAGTGTTATCCTTTCCTGCTCAAATAGCACACCTTCCCCAATCTTTGGATATATCTTTTTTCAAAAATTATAACGCAGCGTTATCTGCTTGGTTAAGAACAAATAAGAACAAATCCCAGAAACACCATTAAACAAACTACTGTGCGGAGCTATTAGGAATTGCATACTCAAAATCAATTCGGATGGATATTGCTTTGTACGGTTCTATATCTACCGGTATATGGCCATGCAACAAACATGAATTTCAAGATGAAGATGTTTGCACTCCGACATTTGTTATTGAAGACTTTTTGCGCAGTATTTGTGATTGAAAAGCTGCGAGTAACGAAACTCCTCCAAAAGACATTAATAGTCACCAAAAGCTTTCTGCAGTGGTTACACATGAAAGTAAAGATACCCATGAAGAAATAAAAGACGCAAATATGGATTTGATAAAAAGAAGAACGGCAATACAACTAAAAGCGATTGGTTTTGCTATATTTGTGCAAAATGTAGGGAGGAAAGCATGCTTCAGTGCTTGAAATGCACTGTGAAGTGGAGTGAAATTGATCTCCTGAGGTGAGATTGTTCACCATACATATATTTACATTTCATACCAGTGGAACTGCAACCTTAGATGCAATGTAACGTTATTCGTGCAGTTTTGAAAGAAAGTTTTGAAAGTTTTCTTCCCCCTTACTGCTTTCGATTTGAGGATGCTTGTGAAAAACCATGTCGATAAATATGGTCGAACAGAACCACGATTTTAGAATAACCTTCCCGGAAAGGACTGGATAAGAAGTTTATTACAACGCCACAAAAATACCGCAGGGCAGAGATTAGCATTTCTGCTGCTAGAGCTGCTGTTTCCCCAGCAACCATGAAAAAATATTTCGATGATTTGGAACAGAGCATTCTTGGTGTTCCCCCAGAAAATGTTTTTTAACTACGACGAATCGAATGTTAGTGACAACCTTGGAAAAAAGCTTTGTATCTACAGGAGAACAAAGTACCCTGAAAAGGTCTGATTCCAAATCGGCCATAACAATGATGGTGTGTGGTTCTGCATCTGGAATTTACAAAGCGGAAAGTTTATATCGCACCTGGATCGAACACGCCTTAAAAGGATCACCATGCTGTGACAAAATTTGTTGTGCTTTGGGTACTAGATTTAACTGGACAAGTCATGGTTGGCTTTATATGCCAACATTTAGTGACTAGTTTTAAACCAACCACGTTCTTACCTCATGCAAAACGCCTTGATAGAAAGTTCTTTTGGGCGATAACCTTGTAATACACTTTAATCCTGAAGTAATCAAACTATGTGAACAGAATGATATTGCATTCATTTGTCTACCACCGAATTTCACTAATGTCTGTCAAAGTCTAGACGTAGCCTTTTTTAGGCCATTTAAAGAAGCTTCACGTAAGACTCTTCAAACTTTCAAAATTAGAAATAAAAATAGTGATGATCTGCCGAAGGCTATATTTCCAACTCTTCTTCGTGATACTCTGGTTACTATGGATAAAGTGCCATCTAAGAAACCCAGTGAAAAAAACAGTACCACCTTATTTCGGGCGTTGAAGCATGCGGCATAGTTCCTTTCAATCCTAATCGTGTTTGAAGCAAATTTCCAGAAAGCGATGGACCAAATCTAGCGCAAGGAGTCGGTCAGTCCCTAACTGAGTTTTTATCAAGCAAAAGATTCGGAGAGCCGCCCAATATCAACCACAGCAGAAGAAAGGTACGGATGGAACCTGGCTGTAGCGTTGTCAGTTCTAAAATTCGCCATAGCGATAATGAGGAAAATGAAACAGAATACATCTTTAAAATGTATTCTGAAAATGAAACAGAATACATTCTTGTAGTACAAGAAATGGAACAAAGTGACGAAAGCGATGCGGTCGATGAAGTAGAAGATGAAGTCCCTGAGTATACTGCTTCAATTGTTGAAAATATTGGAGTTGGTACTTTCGTTCTGGTTAGATATCTATCAGGATCTAGGAAAAAACAGAATTTAAGTTTGTTTGTGAAGTATTAAAAACGTTGGAATAAAATGAAGTGAAAATGCAAGACACAAGAAGAGATACATGTTAATAAATAGCAATATTTTTAGTTATTAATACTTTGTTAATACTTTTAGCAAAAGCAGTTTTTAAAAATGTATTTTTTGCATGAGGTACCAATATATTACGTTTATTAAAACCATCCAGTTTCCTTATCTTTAGTACTGATCAATCTCACCCCATTATCTATAACTCCAGTTCTGCTTAACCAAATTTGATGAGATTGAGAATGATCACATATAGTATTTTACTAAGTGTTTCTATACAATAGAGGTGATCAATCTCTGTTCAGGTATGTCTTATTTTCATTAATTTTAATTTCTTAATTTAATTTCTTTTTTCATTAATTTTTTACGATTTGGATGGTCTAAGACATTTGTACTATTGCACCACCAATATTCTTCATAATAAAAAAATAAATTATGGGTGCACGATCTATGCGCTGGAGTTGACAAAAGAAGAAAGAAATATGTGTGTGGTGCGTGTACTAAAAAATACATTATAACTACTATTGATGCTTAATTATATACTTACATACGACTTAAGCTTTAGGTGGAACCACTTAGGTGAGTGGTTTCTTTAGATGTACCTCGCAAGCTTTTAATCGTAAGGTTTAATTTATTTTATGTGGCAACATATAGATTCTCTCATTTCGTTATAATAAATAAAATCAACGTTTACATTATACAACTATTTAAATATATTTTATTGAAGGTAGTAGCTATCCGAGAAGACATATATCATAGAAGACTTTATCCACTTAGTTTGTATTTCATGACTTGATATAACCATCAAGTTACGAAAAACATAACTTGACAATAAATGTCATACAAAATAAAAGTACTAATTTTTACAGATACTACAGTAAAAAAAAGTAGTTGTTAGATGCTTATACTGCTGACTTGTGGCTAAAATCTAATAGATGAAAATATAAAAGAATAAAGATGTAAGGGTAAGAACAAGAAAATTGGCTGCCAGAAAATTACGACAAAAAACTAATTACTGGAACACCGGGGGTATCACCGATGACTACACATGCACACACAAGGGATCCAGCAAAAATTACCAAAATGAATCCATATTGAATGCTATTGCGGTAGCTAATATTTTTTCCAGCATAAATATATACAAAAGTACATCAAAGTTGTGTATTTGTCAACTTTGACAAATGAAAAAGTGAACGTTCCAGTATGGAAAGGGTAATGTAAGATAGTATTTTGTTTAGAGAGGGTTAAGAGGTAACATTATAGCAAATAAAGGAAACAAGATAGAAAATAAAGAATTCGAGAACATCAGAACCTACAGATTAAAAGAAGTTAAATGGCAGCGACTGCTCACAAAAGAATCAAAAAGGATGGAAAAATGCAAATTGTTAGCATGCTATAGAAGTATGCTGGAGAACTTTTATTATAGAGCCAAACACTCTGTAATAAAAACTATAATAATAATTTTTATGATTTTATTAGGATTGTGGGTTTGAAACCATTGAATTTGTAACAAAGTTAAACAATTATCACCATTACACCAAAACTAAAAAAAACTGCTCGGCACACGTTTCGCTAACCAAGTTACCATCATCAAGAGCAATGATAGGTTGGTTTGATATTCCGTATTTGCTTGCATTATCGACATTGTCTGTGAACCAAAATATGTATACATTTAAGTCATTATCGGAGACGTGGACATTATCCACGTTACACTATCTACATACCCGTCCTTGATGACAAGCAAGTTTCTAGAGACCTTTTATTTGGTCTATTAGGTATTAAATGGTGCTTGTAGAACTGTGATGGCAAACCTTTTGAACTCGATGTATCAAAATTCTGAAAAGAAAACTACCTTAATACGGACATCGTGTCAAACTAAGAAATATCCATAATATTTATTTTATATTTTCTGATTTGTTTTTGTTGCTGAATTATATTTTGTTAAACCTTCGATTGAAGGCTATTTAAGGCTGAGAATAAGATTTCATAAACACGCAGAGTGAAAAAAATTGCAAATACAACTAGGTTTTTCAGGGTGCTAAAAGTATCAGATGAAAGGTTCCAAAAGACACCAAATTTCTTGTTCGTAGTGGCACTGTTTTTCATTCTTTAAACGATTTCTTGCTAGATTCTCAAGTTTGGGCCTCAAGTCGATAAATACTTCAGCCCAGATGTTATCTTAAAATCCTGCAATCACATCTCCAAATCATCAATTTGCATCCATTGGAAACCATTTAATTCATTTTGTACAGCTTTACTGAAATAATTTAGTTGAATAGTTACGCTCTTGAAATAGTTTTTTACTTTTGGAAAATACTCGCTTTTGTAGTTTTAGTTTTACGTTATTATGAAATAAGTTTTTCCTGTAATTAGGAGGAATACCTGTTAGAAATATACATTACTATCATTATTAAAATTTTAAGTTTACTTCAACGGATTTTTATGCATTCAAACGTAACGTCAATACTTTTGACAAAACATTGTAACTTTATGTTCACTTATCACCTTGGAGCCGAGGAAAGTTTGCCTTATCCTCAAGAAATACCATAATTTCTATAAAGCACTTCACAAATCGCGCAAGCATGTTTTCTCGGCTCAGCTACTTTAAATTATTAAACATTAGCACATCAACTTTCTGTAAAAATGCGCAAAATTCTCACTTGTGAAGGCATCGAGCAGTTACTAAATTCACTACTTTTGTAACAACTGACCTTAAATTAATTAATTCTATGACTCCTGCTTTGGCTCACAATACCTCCTGATGGATAGTGCAATGAAAAGACTCACATCAATATCCAATAGTTTGCATACACAGTTTCACAAATCCTGATTTTTTTTCACCATATTGGGTACCCTATCTGTCGTCACTGAGACAATAGATGTCACTTTAGACATCAGTGATTAGATCACGGAATGCATTTATAGCAACCTTATTAATATTTCGTTCCCTAATGTGCACATTGGCACTGATTCCAGCTCTATGAATTCTTCATTTAAGCATTTAATGTGACATCAATAGTTTCGCCCAGAAAAATATTTACAGTTATTTAACATATTTCTAAGTCTTTTTCTAACTGATACTATACGTTTGTGTTCAGTCTTATTTTTCAGTCTTTGATCCCATTTCTACTGAGTATTAACTCATAAATTCACTTAATAATAGCTTGCTTATTTTGCATATTGTGAAGTAGAACTAATGCACATCTTAGAAGAGTTTCTTTCAAACATTCGGCTTCACTGGGATCTTTCCCATGATGAGTCATCGAGCTAGCAATGCAACTTATAGTCTTCCCAGGTTGTGATGGGTTTTATGATCTTTTACAACCTATAGCTTTACTAGCATGCCATTAAGCAGAGAATGGAAACCCAGTAGCAGGTAAGCACAGGCCAGAATTTAGTAAATGAAACATTTAGGCAGAAATTTTTATAATCTATTCCTTGAAGAACATAAAGTAAAGGTAAAGATTTTAGGCACTTTTTATATTCTATTACTAGAAAACGTATTTACGTACTTATTAATATCGTATTCCACCTTACTATATAATGCAGGTAAAGATGTTTAGAATTTAGTTTGAAGCAAGCCTTCGTCACTTTCGTACACTGCTGGTACAGAAATATTATTAATATTTAAAGATGTAAATAAAAGCCTATGTATGTATGGATGTGGAAGGATAGGAAGTCCTACAGCACTTAGGCCCCAGCGGGCCCCTTGTGCATCCTCCCAACACTCACTCTGGTTGAGTCAACCAGCTCATTGCTTTCGCAAAGGCTAGGACAGAACCCAGAGGAGTGCTCCTGATTCCAACTGCGGTCGGCCACGATTCCCCTAGGATATTAGTCCTGAGTTGCTCCAGGGCAAATAAAATAAAATAAAAGCCTATAATACTTGCGTGAGTTTAATATTTAAACATTTCGTGTAATCTATTCACATCAGTAAAAAAATACAGATTAAAATGTATATAACAATACACTATACGTGTTGTTGGAGACAACTAAAAGTTATTATATATATTCTAGAAACCATAATATTCCTGCTCTGTACATGGTAGATGAAGAAGCCAATAAAAAAGGACACACAGTTTTGCAGCTGCCCCCATACTTCTGTGCCTATTTACTACTATATGTTATTTCTATGAAGATGTTCTAGGAAGGTAACCAAATTTTCTTTCGATGACACAGCTGTTTGAATATTCGGCACTTCACCTACTTTCAGCTCTCGATATGGCATGTCCTAAAGAATTTCAAACGACTTCGTGATCGAGAAATTATTGTTAGTCGTTCTTTTACAGTTCTGTTTAATTTTTTCCTCGATGACGGCGTATCTATTTCGTCTCGGTGCCATTCCGCTTGGTTTCAGAATCGTCATTCATTCTTCTATTTGTACAAAACGCTTTCTCCGCTTTCATCGGCTAAATATAATGCACTTAATTATATACAGTTATTTTATGAAGGAATTTTCATAATTACATTATTCGTAGTGGTAAGCCAATTCCACCTCATTAATGCTTAATTTCTAAGAGCGAAAGCTCTAGAAGTAGTACACATACTCTTATAGGAAATATCGCCTATTAAATTGAATGAAGTTTGGAAATGAAGAATATCAAGTGGGTGTAGTTTTCAATGTATGTAAGTATATTTAAAATTGAAGGAATAAACTACTAAGAGGGGTGGGGTACACCTAGATCACTTGGAATCCTGGTTTGATCAGTATTAAATTCTCCTAAAGTTTGGTACCACCTTCCTTCAATTGCCTGTCCACTACATTAGACAATCCTAATATCTCTGAAACTGTCACGAAAAGCTTTTCAATATAATACCAGCCTGATTACTTTTTAGTGACACGCACAAAAATATTATAATATTACCAAACTACGATAAACAAGTTCTTAGATATGATAAGGATCGAGTAGATAAGTTACTTCATCGCCATAAGTATAAAAAATCTTTATATAACACCACGTTTTTCCAGCAACAATGGGCTAAAAAGTACGTTTTACTGCCTTTATCTCAAGTCAATAGGGGTTTCCCAAGATTTTCATCCGATAAAAGCAGGCATGAAGTTTTTCAATCTAATAAATACATGAAAAACATTGTTAGGTAATCCGAAAGAAAAAACAAATTTGTTGCAAAATAGTCGAGTATAAGAAGTAAGTTGTAATGATTAAGATAAAAAGAATGTAGGATAAACTATAAGGTCCGCATAAACGAGATTCAAAGAGTACATGGCTCACTTAAAGTACGGTCGTCCAAGAAAATAGCCGAACATACATTCAAAGGCAACCATGAGAGAATTGTAGATGCAAAAGTGCTTAGAAATGTATCCAACACTAGATTCTTGGCTGCATTTGAAAATTTAGAAATTTTCTCATAAAAATGTATCATAAGGAAAAATTATCATAAGGATATTTTATATAACATATTTTATATAACAACTTTCATTAATTAAAAAAGAATTGTGCAGAGGCTGGTTCACTTCCAGGGTAAACTTTGCCAGTGAACAATAGATGGCGCCAATACGTATATTGTGTTAATAGTGATTGTATTTGAACCATATTGCTTAAAAAGTTTCCTTCGGAATGTAAGTTACACTACAGATTACTTGATGGTACACTGTGAGGACTTGAAACAGACTATTCCTTGAGGCAAAAAATACGGCTGCTGCGTTTTTTAAACGCCGCGCAATTTAAAATTTGCGCGTAATTCCCTCAACACAACCACAACTCTTAGCTGATCTTTAACTAATATATTAATTCGAAATACAACGAGGCGTGCGTACAATAAGTCGTTCGATTAAGGAACAGCTCTTTTTACGAGATAATTGTGCAACCTAACTCAGATAGTAGTAACTTTTGCACTGTTGCGTTGATCAGACGTTAGTCAGTGCTCCGCTCTAACAAGTGTGGGTTTTAACTACTGCTTTCTTTGTCTTCCAGGTTTTCATTGCTACTATGCGAAAGGAAACCTTTCTATCAATATGCTTTGCTTTATGGAATACCCGAGTATTAGGTAAGTAACTTCACATGCGGATTTTTAGAAATAATCGTTTCGTTGAACAAACACCAAATACGCTATACATCATGAGTTTTGTAACATTAATCTTTTTTAGATTATTAGTCCTCCTACACTTTTAATAAAATAATACAACGTTACATTCAAAAGTTTATTGCCGCAATAAACGTCATCAACATTAATCAATGCCATGGACCTTCTCATAAATCAAACATTATTTCTATTGTTTGACGTCAATTGCAAATGTATTTGTAAATTTAGATTTCAAAAAGTGTACAATCAGATATATTTTGAAATCAATATATTTTAGTAATAACCATCTTTACATTTACAAATATAACTAACCTTCAAACACACATTTTAAGTGAATTTCATTTTCTTTATAAATCACTAGACAGCATGACATGGGTAACTTTAAGGAAATAAGTAATTTATTACATTTTATTAAAACAAAATAAATAAATTGATCGCCATTTCCATCATTATTTGATTTGGCATGTCGTAAAGTATTAAAATTAGTTTTAAACAGTTCCTGACTTCTAGCCGAAAATCAGCGAAAAGAACGTTTTTAATTCTACCACTACGGACCGCGAAAGTCTTATTTCGAGACGCCGTACAGTGTGATGTCCATATGGGGGAAAGGGATATAAATCATACCACCTTATGTCAAGACGAATACGGTGGGTAGTCAATGACACAGATATTTTTTAATCAAAAATTTACGAACTTTTAACATATTATGTGGTGGTGCATTATCATGCAATAAAGACAGCTGCTTCCTGCTGGATATGCTGGCCTAACACATACAATTCTTGACCACAACACTTTTTTCATCAATTCGTAAGTCTCAGCACATATTTCCCAGTTTAAAACAAAATGTAATATTTGCACTTTGTTCCATTATGTTTTTATGACAATTTTTTACCGTCATTCAAATGGCTATAACTTTGTAACCTGTCATTAGCATAAACTTGGGTGCGTTCGAAAAGAGGTAACTAGTATCTTTCTAACAATATATATGTTCGTTAGATGACGCTGCGTGTTCTATGAATTAAATTAGAATTCTCGTTATTTAATTGATGTGATTGACCGTTAAGTCTAACTGAAAGGAAATTAAGGGTGTAATCATCTCGTCATCATGCGATAATAGAAGGGACATCATTATCTGATGCGGCCCTTCTTTATATCATAGATAATGATTAAGAAAATTCATAGTGGCGTTATTGAACAATTAGTGTGCTGTTAGAAACTTAATTGAATTGTTGTTTACACTTTCTATTGTAAATTCTAGTGCAGAGCCACCTCCGCATTTTTATCAAGAGTTATTTAGAGTATTATTAAGATAACATATAGTATTATATAGTATAATACTATATAATACTATATATATATATATATATAGTATTTGCTTCCTTATGACGCCGTCTCTTTATATTCCACAGTTATCGACAATTCAACAAATATAATTGTGAATATTTACCAATATTCGTCAATATTTATCCGGGTCGATTTTTTCTCAATATTTATCCAGGTCGAACTGAAGTATACCGCTTAGTTGAAAAACACGGATAATTGGAAAATACCTTATTACGTAATTTAATGTATTTATAGTACGTATGAGTAAACATATTGTTTAAATATCATTAAATTTAGATGTCATTAACAGTATGTGGCGTCACGTTCCGGTCTTTAACTAAATATACCAGGATCGACTGAAAAGTATGCATATAAATTATGGCTTGACCAACTGGTTGCCTACATTCAGATAACAAGGTACTTCTAGTTGTGCATGATCTATAAAAGTATAAAATTGAAGATACCAAAAGAATAAAATTAAACAGAGTCATGGACGGTAGAATAATTATAATAACTCCTCATTAATATCTTGATTTGAATACGTTCACTCGCCGTTTTCGTTTCTAGATCCATTTCTGACGTGGGACTGAAGTAAAAAGGTTTTTTGTTCTAAAGAAAGCATTTTTAATTAGAAATTGTAAAATCTGACAATTTTAAATTCAAGGCATGTTCAAAAGTTTATAGCCGCCCTTGGTCATGTTTATTATTGCTCTTTTGAAAGATATATTGCACAATATTGGTGTTATTATAGAAACAATGTTTATGGTTTGTTCTTATTCTTTTTCGATCCCAGAGATTGATTTGCCAATTTAGCTTCTTTACGTGTACTAACTTTTTCATTAATTTATCTAAAAAGAAAACTAACACTTATCGGATCAAACAATAGGTAAATATCAAATGAAGAATCTTACCTTACTATACTCTTACCCTTAAATGCATTATGCTATTTTGCGGTAAAGAAATAAACACAACTTTAAAAATACTACTTTTAATACTTTATTTTTTTCCAAGATAAATAAAAAGTAGGTATTATATAAAAATTGGTAGAGATGATGGTAGAAAAAGATAAAGCAGTGATTTCAGTTCATGTTCGGAATTTAGGTTCACAATGATTAGTATATGACAGAACATTATAAGTACAACGTTTGTTAGCTTAATTAAGACAGTCATGTTACTCATGAAAAGCAATGCCACATGCGCTGTTGCTTTGGTAGTGATTAACTTGTATTTAAATTTCTTCATCATCACTACTGCTGTCTTACTCTTCTCCTAAATTTATAATTACTGCAGCTGCATCTGCATAATCAATATGGACCTCCCTTTCCCACCACTCTTCAGTTATTTTATCAATGTTTAATTACTCTTGGCCATATTTCAAGACTTATTTGGCTTAGATCCTCTTTCCACATGTTCAATGCTTTGTCCACACCATACCCATCTCTTCGAATATGCCTATTATAATACGTTTTTGTCAACCCCCAAATGTGTTCGATGAGGTTAAAAAATGAAGTGGTAAGGAGGGAGTCTGAGCACGTTATGACCATACTGATATACCACTATACTGCTTTGGTGGTTTATGTAGTTGCACTAGATCAAGCAATTGTAATCTTAAAAGTGCGTCGTCAAATAGTACTTGATACTGCGTTAATCATGTCTGAATTTCGCCTTTCTCCCAGCTGGTATTAGGTGCTTTATCTTCTAAAGTTTCCCTGCGATTCTCTGCGATGACTGGCATGATCCATAATGATAATAGAAGGTTCTCCTAGATTTTTCGATAATTGTTGTTCAAATTAAGTGAGAAGTTTTTTTGGTTCATTTCACCATTTTTATTCTCTCCATGCAAAATAATGTATCTTCTTCCCTCTTGTTTTATTCATTTAACAGATAGGCTATCACTACCCTGCCAGGATCTCTTTGCCGAAGCATTTTCAAAAATCCAGGTTTCATCTAAGAACACAAACTGTTCGGGCTGTTGAGTTCTTGTTCCTCGTATGATTTTGAAAGAACTGTATTCGTTTTAGAGCTATGTGAGGCAGCTCCATCAACCCTCTGCGAGGATCAGCCTTCTTAAATTTAAAATCGATGTCACGCAAAATTTTGCCCAATGTACTATAGGTAATTGCGTATAGATAAACGCAATCACCATTCACTATAGAACTGTGAAAATAACATCACATTCTGCTTCAGAGTAGCTTGTCAACTTAGCAATAAGTTCTTTTGACTGACTTGTTAGCGGCTTCGGCATTTTTTACAATAAATAATCCGCTAAGTTATTTGTTCTATGGCCACATAACTATAACTAACCTCAAATAAACGACGTCTCCTGCAGTTCATAAATATGGCAATCCGTAACAAAATAGAACGTGTTTACTTGTTATGAAAAGAGCAGTTGTATGTAACAAAACAGAAAATTCGATGAAAATAAAGATACGCAGAATAACTTTAAGAGTTACCCCCCTAGAGACGAATGTTTTACTACCAACCTTGCAAGCTTAAATTTATTTTCTAAGAATACGCTTATATCATTTTCATCAAGACTAATTTAAAAAAATGCTCATGATACTTTCACAACTTAACTTTGTACGTCATATTTTCATATTGATTGTTAAATTGAATGCATAATATGGGAGTTCCGCATAGTTGTTTAGTGTTAATAACAGATTCAAAGTGCCATACGCCACTGCGGACGTGAATCGTCTGGTGAGTGCCTCCACCATACACATATACCCTAATTAAAGCAATTGGGACGCACGGATAATTTTCTACCCGCATAATCCGTATACGAATAATCGAGAGTTCACCGTATACGTTTTCTTCTTTGCTTCGTCTTGTCCATTATGGGCAATTCTTGTTCCGTAATTTATGAACATTATTGTTTTTACTTGTAGTGGACATGTTTCAGGTTTTCGCTATTTTCAAAAGTTTAAAATAGTATCTTGAAAAACTTCTGGACATAAAAATTGTCAAGAACAAATAATAAATAGTAAACTTTGGTAGCCCTTGGTAGCTAATGGTGTCGAATGGGACCCAATTTAAAAAAATCCAAACAAAGAAAATGCTACACAGAGGAACTTAAGGTAGCGGTTAAAAAGAGGAAAAAATGGTTGAGAATTTATCTCAAGAAGAAAACAGCATTCAGCGGAATTATAGAAAGTGTTAAATAGAAATTATTGTATTATTTTGATACAAAGGTGGAGTAGAATGAACATGAAAAAGAAATGATTTTATAAGATCTCAGAAAGTATATAGCCTATTATGCAGAAATAAACATAATAGGAAGGTGGTACGAATATTTCAATTATTTTCAAGTATATGAAACTGAATCTGAGATGAGCTAATGTGAAATCTGAAATGTTTACTAGAATAGATAACGTAATGCAGAAAGGTAAACTAAGCCTACTACTGTCTATAGTACCAATAGATGATGTGAAGAACTAATTAAGAATGATGAGATAATATCGTATGAAATACAGAAAGTTACATACTATGAAGATAAAGTTTGTGATAATGAAAATAACTTATAACGTCAATGATTAAGGTAATGAAAATTGGGAGTAAGATTTGACTATTTATATAGAACCACAGGAAAAATTATAAATATTTAGATTATTTAGAGTCGTGGCAAAAAGGCAGAGGTTTATCTCTGCATCATTTTTACCATAACTGGAGAAATGAAGTTGCCTCAAAAATATAGAACATGTTGAAAGTTATTGCTGGAAATTAGAAGAGACTTACTAAAAAGACAAAAGTAATAGTATTCAAAACGGTTTATATGCAAAACTACATGCAGGTATTACTAGAAGGCACAAATATAAAATGAGCAAATCGGGGCAAGGTTAGGTGAAGTGTTTAAATAAAAAAAAAACAAAAATACTGAAGGTGTTGTACTAAAGACGTTTAAAGATACGACAAGAACAGCCAGCAACAAAAAGTATTGAATGATTTTAGTAAAAATTGGTGTTCAATAAAACAATACTCAATCTCGATACTACATCACGGTAAAAATACTCTATTATGAAAATGATAACGGAAAAGAACCCGATATTAAATGTTTGGCTAAATATTACGGTTTGATCACATAATACGTGGAATTTCTTGGACATCAAGTTCAACCACCACCTGAATACATTCCTATTTCTTAACACGAATACCCATTGTTAAAATATTCACATTAATAAATAAGAATGAATATAGCATAAATATTCAATTTATTTCACCATCCCAATATAACATGAATATTGAACGATGAAATAAAATAAGTGAATTTAAAATTTTTAAATAAGTAATGTTTTACTTTTTATTGAAATAAGAAAATAAATTAGCCTCCAACTAGAATTCTAATCTGCGACCTTCTTCTTTCATGACGGGTGTTCTATCATTAGAGTGTCGAGGGTCTCTCCTAACTCATCAGACAATAATGCTCTCGTGTCTTCCCCTTCTATGAATTTGAATGTAAATTGAAACTTTTAAACATATATAAATAGCTCAAAATACATCTTATCGGGTCTAATATGCGTACGAAATCTATTTATAATAAAGTTCCCACTCATTCCAGATCTTCTCGTAACGTTATTATATTTACATCAATATTGCTATTAAAATTTCTTTAAAATACCCCATAAGGAAGAGCCGATGGTCCTAAAATCTGAAAAGTCAGATAGCTACTGAGCGGTGGGTATGAGTCTTGAAATCCATCTGTTGTTAATCAAATACTGCCACACACCACAGGTATAATGCACAGGGACACATCAATGCGAAGGCTGTTGATTAATGAGAGTGCACTAGACCCGAAAAATGAGTTATATCTTGCTAGAATTGGCATAAATCTAAAAAAATTTATTGTATATCATTTTTTCTTGATGCGTGATTTTTAAAAGAACAAAAATGTTACAGAAAATATGTTTTACTTTTTATTATAATGACAGCGTTTATGAAAGCACTACGTTGGAAGCAAAATTGGAAGCAAATAACACAGCATTTAGTTTTTATGACAATCCTGTGACATATCTTTTGAGTTTTCAAGATTTCAAAGCTCAACGGATATCTTCTGGGAAATTTGTTTCTTCTTTTTAATCTACTTATATTTTAGCTGAGCTTACCTCAATAAACAATTATTATTGCATTTTTGATACCGCGCGCAGATACTTTGACAAAGATTTGTCGAAATAAGCCAAGAGGAACGTTCCATTCTGTTCAAATTATTTGCAAAATGTTCAAAATTGTAATTGTGAGAATTATTTCTATCCATGAAGGGTACTTCCAGTTGATACAGAAATTTAGAACCACCATCTCCAGATATTGAATTATTGAATTGGAAACATGTTTAGAATTCCAAATCTTTTTCTAAAATTAAAATGGTGATCGTATTTGCATTTTTATAAAATAAGCAATTTTCTAATACAATATGGTGAACTGTTTTAAAAACAAAATTATGTATCAAAGAAAGTTTAATATAATTTTGTTGTTTGTTATTTGCAGGAGTTCCCATTGTGAAAAACCTGATAAGCGACATAGCTGAAGCAGGTAGCACAGTAAAAGCTATTTTCGCAGAAATACTGTTGGTATAAATACACGTTAACATTTTAATTTGGCTTTATATCACCGCACTGAGTGTGTTTTGATTTACGTTTGGCTTAATAAGGAACACATTTTGAATGGGATTATATTCTGTACATGTTACTAATTGAATTCATATTGTATTAGGCGACACAAATGAGATCGATAGTTTGGGGCATTTCCTAGAGCCACCAGGTATAATAATTATTATTGTTCGATGTTTGTTTTTATGTTTGCTTTGTTGTTTTCTTATACGAAAAATATTGTAACAGAAGTTTCTTTTTCAGGAGCACCTCTGATACTAAACAGTATAGATAATATGACAGGTAGCGACCCTGAATTTTATGATAATTGGAATTACAAAATAGAGTCTAGTAACATCCCAATTTTAGATGACAAAATTAGGAACCACACTTTACCGGATACAAGCAGACCAACTGTAAGTACGTATTTTATGAATTTATTTAATTTTACAAATATACAGTGATGATCACAGAAAACACAAACTAACATTAATATAATGCAACCAACAACCTTTTAATGTCCCAATATAGTTGTTTTCTAAACTTACTAGCCTGACCTTAGGTGTTCCTTCTCCATTTCGTCCTTCTACTGACCTAGTAAGATATGGCATATGAACTTGCATATGACATCTGAGCAGAATTCGAATCTGCGATCTTCTCCCCCGTTGAAAACACCCAAACATCTGCACTCTATCGCTGGTCTCTCTAAACTAGTGCATTATGGGAAAATGATGTGAAAACCAGGTGGCAAAGTGATACATGGAAAAGGTAGCTTGGCAACTAGAGAAATAGATCAGCTGCGAAGATGCTACGATACTATTTATGGAAAACTACAATACTTACAAACTTGTACACTTATATAATTAAATAATTTACTGAAAATTTTAGTTCTTCCTAAGATTGTCCATAAAGCACGCATGAAATTAGGTTTTCAGTTTAACAATACATTGAAAACATTTTTAGGTAATCCAAAACATAAAATAAATATATTGAAGGGTTGAGGATTTTGGAACCTTTGGCTTGGTAACAAAGTTGAAAAATGCTACCACTACACCAAAACTGAAAAGTTTATTTTGGTTTTAACACTCAACAATCTGATTCGTGTAATGTAGCTAGTGTATTGTTCATTTTCTCAATTATAATAATCATGGTGTTTATTATTGCATTTTTCTTAAAAATAAACATTAAATTGATATAATTTTCTTATTTACGACGATAAGCGTGCTCATATATCACCGCAAAAAGGAAAAGTAAGCTATTTAAGAATGTTTGTTACATAGCAAGCTAAATAATGTTTGTCTGCGATGTTTATTTCTAACGTTAATGGAAAAAGATAAGCAATTGTCACCACTTAACCAAATTAATAAATTAACTGCTAGACGCAAATTTCGCTAACCATGTTATTATCATCGGGAACAATAAGAGACAAAGGGCTTAAAACTCTCACTTTTTGAGATGTCAAATAGACCAATGATTTGTATAGCCAAATAAAGTATGTGGAAGAATTATATACAAACCAAACTTTCATATCGTAGTTATTGGTTTTTGACAAGATATATTGTTTGAACGGAATCCATGGAATGAAGCAAGCAGCTCCTCCACCGTAATATTTTTTCTGAGGAAGTAATTTGTCAAGTTACTATTGAGTTTGTCCCAAAAATGTCTTATAAGGTTCCCTTATGTTTTTTCATCTGGCTTGCTATATTGCCAAATACTTTTTAAATAATATAGAAATTCCATAAAACACTATAACTTGTGTTGTTTGCATCAAATGCTCCAGACAAATCTAAGACATACACGGAATACACGGAATTATATTATATCATCACTAATCGACAATATTATTGCAACCACAAGTTCCGCAAAAACTTCTCCAGGTGGTTGTAAAACTTTTCATAATGCGAATTTGATAATAAATTATGAAAATTTATTACTACAAAATGTCATTTTAGTAGTGAAAGTTGCATTGTTTTTGTAAATTGAATTTTTTCAGATTCATGGTCAACATTGCTATTATTCATCTAAACGCTATTATTCATCTGTCTTTATTAAGCTCATGTCTGCATTACATTATTTATACATTTTCAAATGCAAAGAATGTATTATTGAATACATTTCTAAGTAATTTTATGTTATGTACACCTAACCTATGATTACTGCTAAAAGCATGTTCGATTATGCTGGATTTTTCCGCACGATTGTACTTTATGTGAGCCATATGCTCTTTGACCCTAGTTTCTAATGGTCCTCGTCTGCCCAACATACTCTTTATTAAGTTGTAGGCTTGCAACCCTTGACTTCGTAATAAAGCTAAACAATCCTACTCGACGCGCGTTTCACTACGCAAGTTAGCATCATTAGGAGTGGTGGAATACTGATAATCTTCCATTGCTTAGAGAAAAGTGCGTCCAGCACATACTTTTTTCTAACATATTTATTTTACTTTTTGAATTACGTTACAATGTGTTTAACGTATTGTTAGCCTGAAAAAACTAACTTCATGCCTGTTTTATTGCAAAAGTTAATATGTGATAATGTTTTCAATCCACTAGACTTTTGTTAAGTTTTTACGATGATTCCACATTTGTTCAATACTCTTTTAAGATAAGTGTAAAATGTGTGGGACAAGAAAAGAAGACGGAAAAACAGCTCTAACATTAATAAATTGATACCAGATATACATAAATAAAGATAATGTGAACCAAAGAATTATGTATAGAACTACCATATATGGCGATTAAGACATATGGTTCCAATGATGATGCAAAAAGATAAAGAAACGTCCGAACTATGATTATTATAGAAGACTTTAATGGAAGAGTTGGAAACAAAAATAAGGGTCTGCATTAGTGTTTGAAAGAAGCACGGAGAAAATAAAATAAATTCAATTGCAAAAAGGATAGTAGTATTTTGCGAGAGGAATGACTTGTAGTTGAAACTGTAAGCAAATAAAAAAACAATAATTGACTACTTTATGGTCAATAATGCCAACACCATCTAATTACCGCGCCAGGAGCCAGTGATATTTTCTCTACAGTGCCCGACTGACCGATTCAGGAACGTTCTAGAAGATTCTAGAAGACAGACCAGATAGAAATGTTCAAGCAGTTGAGTGCTCTAATCAGTTTCTCATGTAAAGACACCGATTGCTAAATCAGTTTCCTTTTTCACATTTTTTATATTTGTTGCTGCTAAGATTTTATAGATAACTTTAATTGGCACAATTGCTGCTGAGACAACCTTGAGTTCACGTATTAATATTTGATGTACATTTATCAACTAGTGAACGCCAGGAATTGAATGAATATTTGCGGTTTTCAACGTAAATGCAATACATGGAAATAATTGTATATTCACATTAAAATGCACATTCACATTTAACATATTACGTTTTACATTCGCATTAAAATCACTAAACCATAACACCAAAGCAACAGATCGAAATTGTTTATTAATTTTAATATCCACTTTCCCAATATCGTCTGCTGTATTATAATTTAAAGAAATCGTTTTCACAATCGAACCTAATTTGTTCATCCTTCTTGTATACTGTTTTCTTGCAACCTATATAATTTATTTACACTTTTACATTTCTTATTCAGCCGTCTTTTTGCAATTTTTCTAATTCTCTCTATGACTGTTCAACGATTATAACTATACATCATAATATACGGGATGATTCAAAATTAATATAACGATTGTAACTAGTTTATCGATTAATATTCTTTATCTTCTTGCATTATCGTTGGAACCATGTCACAATTGTCAGATTGTGTATTCCTTCCAGAATGTTTCTTTATGTTTAAAGTTCATATTTATTCATTTACATAACGCTCGTTAAATACGAATCTCATTACTTCTTCCTGACCTATCCAGTGTTCACTTATCAATGTTGAAACTCTTTTTCCCTGCCTTTTCGTTATAGTTTAGTTCTTTTTAGTTCTCTTTTTATTCCATGTACCCATCTTGAAAATCGTGCTGTCTTCCACCTTAACTTCTTGTCCCGTATATTTTACACTTATCTTCCTTATATATTTCATTCGCATTATGTCCTCTGCTACACTGCTAATTCTTTGGTGTATGATATGTGCTGTTATTCTTGTTAATATGCTTAAATAACGTTATTTTATTAAAATTATTATAATACTGGTCTCTTTTCCCACATTCCTTCAATTAGTGGTATTAACGCAAATTGCAACGAGGATATTTTGGGTAATGTGACCTATTGACCTTTTTTATTAGAGCCAATATTTCCCTTTACAATTTAAAGCTTCTTCAGGGCTAGAAGAAAACCGCTAATTTGGGAAAAGGGGACACCAAACAATTTAAAAACATTAAACTAAGTCAATTAAACAATGAAGATGTCACAGCAAGTTCATTGTTTAATTGACCTAGTTTAATGTTTTTATGTTGTTTGATATCTCCATTTGCCAAATTAGTCGATTTTCTGTTTAATAGACCACTTTGCTAGGTAAGATTAACTGATTTCTGTTCATAAATGTTCATGGTAACATGCGGTCTTCTTTTAGCCCTAAAGAAGCTTTAAATTGTAAAGCGAAATATTGACTCTAATAAAAAAAGGCCAAGTAATATTGTTTGCTCGCATTACCCAAAAAAACCCTCGTTGTAATTTACGTTCTTTATCACGAGCAAAAACGCTCTCCAGTTTCTCTAAAGAGTCTCCTAATCTCTCCTCTCGTTGGTGCATTTACATTTGCTTCTAGTATTCGTCTATTATTGTTACTCATTGATTTCTAAAATGTTCACGAAATTTTGCCAGGTTGTGGTTCTGTTGTGGTAAGCGGTGCGCCGTATTGACTCTGGAGTGGTTGGTTGTTCATGTATTTCTTCTTCACCATGATTGTGGTATACCCATAAAATTCCCTTCAATTTTAAAATGATGTCTCCAGCATCTGCTACTTTTCTATCCTAGTAAATTTAATAATATCTCAGCCGGTTTTCGAAATATTTTGAAACACCCTTTCTTAAATTATAACTTGCTTAGAATTTATGTTTACAATTGTTCAGTTATATGTATATAAGTTATATGCATATAACCAAACAAAATAAAACAACAACAAAAATATATGCAAAGATATGTATATATTTTTTGATATATTACCCAGTTACCCACTTGGGTAATATATCAATAACGAAATGGTGCAACTTATTGAGATTGAAATTGATATTAATCGAAATTGATTAGTAGATATTGGTCCCAATGAAACAATAAACAGTATGACAATTAAATAACGAGAATTTTTAGATATACAAGAAACACACATTGAATTATGCTTCAAAATTAGTTTTTATTCAAAATAGGTTCCATTTAACACAATACATTTTCCTGTACGATGAACCAATGCATGCATGGATTTTTGTATATCATCCTTAGGAATGGGCCTTTAGTACCTGCGACACAGCTGCTTAAATGGCTGAAATATTATAAAAGGATCCTTTCATCGCAATTTCATTCAATTTTTGACTACAAAAATATCTTTGCCACTGACCACCCACTGTATTCGCCTGATATATATATATATATATATATATCAGGCGAATACAGTGGGTGGTCAATGGCAAAGATATTTTTGTAGTCAAAAATTCACGTCTTATACAG
>JAWQRM010000516.1:0-21828 GCA_033557675.1 Coptodactyla brooksi | reverse complement strand
TTGTTTGTCCCTCTTGGTCTTAATATCTTCAATTAATAGAACATTAAATATTGTATATATTATAGTATTTCAGAATATAGTTGATGAGAATACTAAATCATGATTTTCAACTGTGTACTTTGAATTTTTAAATTCCATGAGTTAATGTACATTTGTGTAAATATTTTTCTAAAAACGATTTCAATTGAAAGTATAGCGTTTCTATATGAAGTTTACATTTTTGATTTACAGAAATTTTAGGTTAATGACTGTTTCCAATATGTGTATTATTTACTTTAATTTAAAAATCTGGACGAATTGGTGTCAATGGAATTATGAGGTTGTGGTCTTTTTAATAAGTGTATATCGCAGTGTATTTCAGAAATACATGTATTTAATTTTACTTATATTTAAGAAATATGAAATACACATTTTTAATAGAAATACACATATTTAAGCTATGACAATATCATTTACGAGTAAAAAAAAAATGAGGGGACTGTCCTTTTAGGACCTTAAAAACTATTAATATCAGGTGAAATACAATTTTTATTCTTTCATTACTGTTATACTTGCATTGTTTCGTAAAATTATTTCATATGGTAGTTGTAGAATGTTTGGAAACCATGAATTTTTTTCTATGATTCTAGAATTTCATTAAGCACTTGGATAACACCTCCACTGTTGCAGCAGTTTGTGTCGAATGACAGATTTTTAATATTTTGGCTGCTTTCCAAAATAAATCTAAAATAAATACCTCCCACTGATATGTACATTCCTTTCAGATGGAAAATAATCAGCTGGTGGAGCGATTAATAAAATACAAAGCGAAGGACGCCGATAAGATGAATGAAGAAAACGATAATTTTTTGAAGTAAGTACTTTCGGTGTTTGTTTTGAACTATATCTGTATTTTGCTATAGAGATAAGAACACAATAAGTTATACATTATGGATAAGTTCCTTTTTGCTTCTATTATATTTAGTAAACGATTAGCTTCTAATAAATTTTCCAGCGTTGGGAAATTCCCCTCCTTTCGCAGCACATTTGATCGTTTCAGGTAGGTCGGATCCTTTTTGCATGGTGGTGTGGAGGGGCTTTAGTTTCTTTAGTTTTTTATTTTATTATTTTTTATTCAGTATTTTCTGTTTTGGCTGTATTACTGTGCTAGTTGTGGAGCTTGCAAGTAAACGCAATTTATTTTGTCGATGCCTGAATACTTTTGCATAGTGGAAACATTTAAAACAATAAGTATAATCTATTGTACTAATAAAATATAATTTCAAAGTATATTTAAGTATATACTTTGAAATTATCACCTAAATTTGATAATTATTAATCTCGTATCATTTACCAAAATAATAATGATAGTAAAATTACACTATATAAATACACATCATAATATAGGATGATAATAATATGAGATATACCATATAGAGATATATGACCTTATTGTTAGGGTGCACAGTCTTGTAGTGAATAGCTTGTAGCATTGCTTTATAATGCTGAAATTGATAAGCTTCGTGAGTGAAACCATCACTAACGGACATATATTTGCATGGTAAAAGTTTTTACCATACTGGTATTGATGTCAAAGGTACTCTTTGAGAAGTCATTCTCTGTAAACGAAAATCGAGAAATAGATCTTTAAATAATTCCTTCTTACATAATCCAAAAGGTATTGTGTTGCTTGTGGGAGCATCCTTCCGCTTGTTAAAATGAAAAGGGAAAAAGTATTCCAAGTAGCTGGTCAGCTATTCTTCAAATACCTTGGAATAAAAGCAGACCCACAGGTAGAAATTGAAGTGGTTTAAGTTAGGGTACCTTAGGGCTGTAATCTGTTATCATGACCCATGTACGTAACATCTACCCATAACCATCTTCTAACACAATCAAACTATGAAGGTCCACCCTTGCCTGTAAATTACATCTAGATTCTTTGCTTTAACTGGAATATAGAGGAGGAATTAAATGTTCACTAAGTGCAGGACGGTGTGTTGTTATTTTGGACATCCGGAGTCGAGATGGTTTTTTGGATGATGCTCTAAAATGTTTTACAGGAAAAAGAAGTAGTGCTGATTATCACAACGAAATTAATAATGAACATTTTGAAGGTTGGTTTAGATTTGCTTTAACTGGAATATGGGACAAATTGATCATTGTTAAGGTCAAGCAAGACAATGTTGGATTCAATTTTTGAAGTCCTACGACTGCTTAGCCTAAAGTGAGCATTATTGAATGGCTAAGCAGACGGGAATTTTTACTAAATGGAGTCCAATGATTTAATGAATTAACAAAACTTCAGCCTTTAGAATTAGAATTGATTTCTGTTCGCCAAACTTTCATGGAGCACTTCATGGGTGTTCAATAGAGCTCTTCCTGAACAATTAGATTGTTTTCAAAATGGAAGCAGATTCTGCTTCTAGTTACTCAATATAAAGTTACTCAAAGTTTACACGATTACCACTACATCGCTACACCAAAACTGAAAAATTTATTTTTGTTTGAGGCATTTTTCGCTGACCAAGTCGGCATCTTCAGAAGTGTTAGAGACAAATGATAAAGTTACTCAATGATAAAGTTATTCAATATAGGTGGAAGATTTTGGATCGTGTGTTTTAGTAAAGAAAAGATGTTTCGGCTCCTTCATCACATGGTTCCTCCACCAAAAATCCAACAAGTTTAAATCGCTTTTGAATTATGCTAAGGGGCACTCTTCCATGTATTATCAAACCACCTTATTATGTGCTGGACATTAATATACTTGAGGAGGGTAATGTAGAAATAATATTCTAATAGTATTATTTATACTATACACTTATGGATTATCTATAAATAATTTACCCTTTTCATTTACAGTACCTGGCTATTAATGGATAATCAATGAAATTAATATACTTATTAAATTCTTTGACAGAATTGCAAAATTCAGCATTTCTTTCATGTTATGTATAATTCCTGGATCTGACTCCACCTCAGAAGTCAAGTTTGATTATAGAAATTTTACAGTTAAATTAGAGAATTTAGAGTATTATGATGTGTCGAAGCATTGCATATCAGGAGGATGATTTGACCATTTTTATGTTTCATTTCTTAATTGAAGGATTTTAGGTAATTGTAAAAAATAATACTTGACATCTAGATCTTTTTATTCAAGCGCCGACAGGCAAGTTTTTCAGGTCGACAACATTTGTCATAAAAATTTTTACACATGCAGCATTTTCAATAACTAAGCGTTAGTCTTTCCCCTATTTCACTACAACATAGGAGAACATGTAGTCTTTGTTTCTCCATTTTTCCACCTCTACGGAGATTTCCCTTCTTCACAACTGTGAGAATTTGCGTATAAAAACTTCCTGTCTCATCGGCATTAAAATTGATTATGTGACTCGTGATTTTGTAAAATGTCTTCTAATTTCGTTTTTCCAGACTGAAGTCCACATTATCTTTGTGTTTGCTAACTCACCAGATTAAGTCATGAAAATTTTCTGTGTCTAATTATATACCCACTTTCTTAGTCTTGATTTGCGGCAGAGTGGATTTTTCATTTATCTTTCATAATGTTCCCAATTGTAGACCTGTAAATGCCAAATTTTGCATCCAATAACTATCAATTCTCACCATTCAACAAATCTAACAATTCCTTTTTCTTGTCTATGGTTAATTCATTTAGTTTAAGTTTTGTAATCATTACCAGCAGATGTGTTGAGTATATAAACACCCACAACTATATAATCATATCATTAGCACAGATATTGCAAAAACATATGTTTTTATATACATATAACAAAAGTAGGTATAATTATTGGTAAATAGCACAGTGGGAATTGCTTAAGTGCCGAAAATTCCTTTCTAACATGTGATAATTATAGATAATTATTAGATATATCTTATTATGTCTTATTAACATAATCAAAGAAGGATAACCAAGTTTTCAAAGTAAGCTCACATTTTCTACCATTAAGTTTTGGTTTCATACGTGGTGTGTAGTGTCATTTGATTTCTTGCACTTTTATGCAAGTATTGTGTAAATTGGTTGTTGAACTGCAGGGTTGTGAAATTTTCAAGTTTGCCTCTGAAGATTCCTTTTGGGTAAAACAAGTTTTTTACTTTTCCTTTGGCTTTTGGGCACGGGGAACTCATTTTGTGCGTCATTAGACGTCACTAAGTGACTTGTTATACATAAACGAACGTAAGTAAGGTATATAGGGTTTTAAGAGTTGAATTAATTATTAACTTGATTATCGGTACTCGTTCGTACTTAATACTCCTCTGTACTCCACCATCCTGTATCCGTTAGCCCAGTCTTGTGCGTCTAAATATGTTGCTTTGACGGGCACCGCCAGCGCGGAAGTTCTGTATCCCTTGCCAGCTTTCTTCTATAGCTTTTTACTATTCTTCTTTCTGTTTCTATTGTTGAATAATCACTGTTATTAATTTTCCTATAACAATGAGTGTGAAAACTAGAAGTCAAAAACTGAAGCTGCATACTAAATCTAAACAGGTAACACTTAATGAACAAAATAATAAGAATAAAGACAGCAGTAGATCCAAGACAAGCTATATTACTATTGTTGATGAACATGATAATCAGGACAATGTCGAATCTTTGGATGCCATAATTTTAGATCTTCAAAACAAATTGGCTAAAGCTCTGTCAACCGCGGAGGAACAGGATGACAAGATCAGGAAAATACCGCTGGACTTTGAAACAGCAAAGGGGTTATTTGACACCAAAGAAGTTATCATATCCAAGCTTGAAAATTTTTTACTCGCCGTTTTTAAAGCACAGAAATTCAGCAATTTTCCAGCGGAACACGAATTGAGCAAATATACCGACTATGTAGTTCAAAGTAGTGAAGTCGCAATACTTGCTGTTAAACTGGGTACGACTGCAAGGAATATAAATAATTATGTGTCTATGGACGAAACACCTGTGCCATCTGGAGCACAAACTCAGAAAATCTTTCCCTGAGACAATTATTGAGATCATGTCGCATCACTATTCATCGAACCCGAAGTGGAAGGGATTAACAGAATAGAAGCAGTGGCCATAGATCCTAAGAGGAGGAGACTAGCAGCATCCAAATCTGAATCAGACGCATAATTAGCAAGGACGTTAGTGCTAGCTGATATTCAAGGACGCAATTTGTGGGACAAACTAAATGGTTTCGCTGGTTACTTATTCAACGTTGAAGTTCTCTTCAAATCTAATGCATGCCTGTTATTGCCGATGCCGACAAGTTATGCAAAGATTTTAATACAAATTCTTATGTGGTAGTTTTTGCCGGGACGAATGATATATTCAACTACAGATATAAATTCAACTACAGACGGTTTCATAATGTTGCATCAAGGCTATCACATCCGAATACTATTATTTTAACAATACCATTTTTTGCAAAATATAAAGCATACAAGAATTAACATTTATCGCTCTAATTGTGACTTGTATGATTATTATCGCAGATACAATAACTAGCAATCTTTATTGTGTTTGCATATAAATTTTTCTTCAGCTCAACAAATTGGATGTGCAATTTAAATGAGAATGTTGTCCTGGGTACTGAGTTTAAAAATATTACTAACATTAAAAATAATGTGTACTTAGACTTTCACGGCCTGAGTTATTGTAATTTTTGGTTTTTCTTTTTCAAAAATGAACTTGCACACCTAACCATTGCATTAAAATCCAACAGCTACACTGGACCGGAGATCTAATGAGCCATGCACCCACACAGGAAAAATCCAAATAACACAACTAAACAAGAATACAGGGGCAAAGCCTTTCTTCCATACATTAAAAACGTCACTGATAAAATAGGAAAATGACTAGAAAAGAAGGAAGTACGTGCAATTTATATCCCAACCACTAAGTTACAACAAACCATATGTACAACCAAAGATAAAAGAGACCATCTCGATACAGCTGGTGTGTATAGAATACCATGCGATTGTGGCAAAGTCTATATTGTAGAAACAAAACGAACAAGCAAAACTAGAAGAAGACACCACAGACTTTTACACATTAGTGCATCAGCTATAGTACAACACTTTGCAGAAACAGGACACACACCATATTTTAACCAGATGGATGTTTTATGCAGTGACGTACACTTTTTTCCAAGAATACACAGGGAGGCAATTGAAATATTTAAACACAAATATAACATCAACCGCAAAGAAGAAATTCTTAGAATAAATCCTGCATGGATCCGTGGCCCAGAAGACACCCGTACTCGACCTGTACACTATAACACACAACAAGCGGCTGGATCCAGTACGACCTCTGCCAACCAATCAGAAGCAAACCCAACCTGACCATTTGACCTAGAAGGTTAAACCGTCTACAACAGAATTAACAGACTTCTGAAGATGTCAGCCACAGAAGCTGATGAAATGTCAAGGAATAAAAGAGAAGATAATAGACCACGGCCTAAAAATTACAATAATATTAAAAATAATATCAATCAACCCAGTACTAATTGGGGAAGCTTTTTATTTCACACAAATATCCAAAGTCTACTTAGTAAGTGTTGTTTTTTGAGGCGTTCTTGGCTGCACGTGCGCAAGATTTTTCGGTTGTCCGTGTATGTGAGCATTTTCTAAGGGAGGATGAAATCTATGGTTTGCGGTTTGGCAGCTATTCCGTTCTTTCTTTTTTTGTGAGAACAGAAAAAAGTGTTCTCACAAAAGAACACGTTTTCCTCCATATACACAGAGTGTATACGGAGGTGTTGCAATTCTAATTTGAGATGACGTTGAATATCAGTCTTTAAATATTAGCAAGCTTTCCGCAGAAGTACACTGTGAATTAACAGGAATCTTAATTCCTGCACAGGATCTAATAATTTTGTGCATTTATCGTTCCTCTTTGGGAAGTTCTGATAAATTTCTGAATATCTGTGATAAATATAATATTGTTCTTTCTTCGTGATTTTAATGTCTATTTTGGCACTAAGGATGTAAGGTGTCTCATTCTATATGACCTATTGAATGAATTTGGATTGCACTCCAATTTTAAAAGCCCTACAAGAGGTAAAAATTCACTAGATAAGTTTTTTTTTTAATTCTAAGAACTTAATAAATATTGGTAGCATATACTTCAGATTATCTGAGAATCATTGTGCAGTTTATAATCTCGAGTCGAGTTTGCCTATAATGCCTACTGTTAGGCTTTTAACAAAAAACAATGTAAATCATTGTTTTAAATATTTTGCAAGAATGGGAACTCAATTCTTTAAACAATGATTACTCTAAAGTAAGTGATAAATTCTCCTATTTTAATCAGTTGTTGTCGAGTGCTGCTGTTTCAGCATTTCCAACAAAAAGAATTAAAAGCACCGGCTCTGATTCACTGAGAAGAGCATGGTTCACAAACAAGCTGAAACAAATGTGAGAGCATCTAGCATTATTAAATGAACTACACATGAACACGGGTTCCCAGGCAATCCTGCAGGAATGCACTAAGTACCAGGCCTATTATAAAAAGGAGATTTATAAGTCTAAAAAAGACGCAAATGACAAATTTGTTCTTCACCATAATCAATGGATTACAGCAATGTGGCGGGTTACAAATCCTAATAGATTTCAGAAAAACGCCAGCAGCGTGTCAAGTTATCTATCGGCCAATGTGTTTAATAATTTTTTCTTCGAAATTCCTGTCAGATTAACAAAAAAAATCACTAGCACACATGATCCGATGAGTTTCATGGTGGTTAATTGTATTAGACAATCGGGCGTTTACTTTGAGTTTGAAAAAGTGTCTAAAATTGAAGTTCGCGATACAATGTCTAAACTCAAAAATAACAAACATATAGATTATTTTGGCTTAAATGGTGAAATAATAGAAAAAGCTAAGTGAGGAATATTTCCCGTACAAATTAAAAATTGCTTTAGTCCCACCCATTTTTAAGAAGGGATTTGCTGGACGTAAACGATCTGGTAAATTATAGATCTATTAGTATTCTACCCACTAATTTAAAAAATATTTGAATAAATTCTGAAAAGCGATTAGCAATCTATCTGGAATCCAAGAAGTTATTTACAGGTGAACAGTAGGGGTTCAGATCTGCTAAATGCCCACACAAGCACTTACTCAATTTGTTGATTTTGTTGTCGAATGTTTTGAAAGTTCTGATTATTGCAGTGTCTCTTTTGTGGGTTTGAACAAAGCATTTGACTGTGTTGACCACTCAATACTGTTACAAAAACTATACACGTACAATATTGATCCAAGAGCAATAGAAAACAAATTGTAAAATTTAATTCTTGTAGATCTGAACTAGGATTGTTGGATTGTGGTGTCCCGCAGGGGTTTGTCTTGGGGTCTGTTCTGTTTTTAATTTATATTAATGATTTACCTGCCTCGATAAATTGTGCGAGGACAATGCTCTCTGCTGATGACACCGTCCTTCTTACTAGAGGCATCTGTTTGAATGCTGCCAAGGTTAATCGGGACAGAGGGCTGTGTTTGGCAAGGAATTGGTTTTCCAGCAATTTATTAACGTTAAACACAAGCAAGACGGTCCTTCAAACCTTTACTCTTAGATAGAATGAAAATACAGTATCTTCTAATAAATTTGTGGGATTACAACTAGATTCTGAACTATCATGGCACACCCATGGCCAAATGAAAGCCGGTAGACTGACTTCGGCTAGCTTTTTGTTGCACTGACTGAAGGACACTGCATCGGCTCACGTTATTAAAACTGCTTATTTTTCTTTGGTACAGTCATCTTCTTTATGATCTCATAATATGGGCTCACTCTGCGATCTTTAGAATTCAGAGGAGAGCGATATGTGTGTTGTCAGGTTTGGGTTATCGCGCCAGTTACTTGCACTAATTTAAGACTCACGAGGACATTCATAAACATAATGTGGAGACAAAAAAACATTTGCTTGGATCAACCGCGTTTCAAAAATCTAAAAATGGTACAAATTACTATGGTTTAAAATTCTACATCGTGATTATCACACTTACAAAGCATCTATCTCGGGGAGAGCTTGTAAACTACTTAAAAGATTATTTAATCGGCAAGGCTTTTTTCAGTACTGAAAAATTTTTGACAAACCCACCTTGAATATTGCTTTTTAGGGTTGTATGTATAGGTGTTGTATATTATGACTATTGTATATTATATTACATTGTATATAACATATGTATATGTATTATCAAAATATGCTAAAATCATATTTTTTTAACCATAACAATTTAAACCGCTTGAACTAAAAAAAAAATTGTATTGCAGTGCTATAATCACATTTTTAACATTATGCTTATTTTTGTTATGGTTTATGTCTCAAAATGTCACAACACTATTTAGTAATGAGTTACATAAATCCATTACAAATATAATAAGTGTACAATATCAAAAAAAAATTATGAAGCTTGGTTTTATAAGAAGGTTGGCTGTGTTATTACCAGCATATCATTATTTTATTCAAGTGTTGTTTGGTGGTTCCATAGTTGTAGGCATTTTTTAAAATAAAGTAAATAAATCATTTTGTAAAATAATCGATAATTCACTTTATGAATCAGTTTTTCTTGTAAGCTCCATATGTGTTTTGCGTTTTGGGCAACTTTTTCTTTTATCTGTTTCTTTGTGTCTAAATATGAATTTTTGGATTGTTTCAGAAAACGTAATGCCAAAATGCAAAAGGAACTAGAAGAGGCTTGTCGTGATACAAGAGGGATATCACCTGAAGAGTTAAAGGAAGGTGAAGGCCCATCGTATCATTCACTATTGCCAACTATTGCCGCTATTAAATTTGTAAGTAAAGATTTTGATTCCAATTAGGTTTTTGATTGTGTAACTTTTTGGACGATAATAAATTTATTTTTTTTTACATCTGCGTTTTTATTTTTAAGCATTTATTTATGTAAACAGAAGATTTTAATAATAATACAGAAGGTAAATATGGGTTTTTAAATGTGTTGTAAGTTTAGTCTCTTCCATTCATTGTGCTAAAGTATTTTGTTAGTTATTCTGTTTTTAAACAATTTGACTTATTTTCCGAAAGAATATAATTGATTGAATGAAAACTCAAAGTACATGGTCCTTTTCTTTGTTAGGACGCACATGAAGGTGAAGTCAATGCAGTACAGTGGAGCCCTGTTGATCGAATTCTAGCCACAGGTGGAGCTGACCGTAAAGTGAAGCTCTGGGATGTATCGAAAGGTCAGTTATGATGATAGGTTAACTACATGTTCCCAGATCTTAGCTAACAAGAAGTTTTCCACTTTTTATTGCTTTTATATTTATATTACAATGGAACTGTGTAGAAGGCAGAACACGTTAACACCAAACATTCCATAGTTACGAGAGAAGTTACAACTAAGTAGCGTCATAATAAGATTATGAAAAATATTAAAGCTTTTGTAAATGCTTTTACCCTTTTCTTCACACTTTCAAATCTTTCTATCTACATTCTATTCTCTTCATCTTTCTATTTGTAGTGGGTTTATATTATTTTCAGCTTATCATGTAATCGTTGATGTCTTTATTATTCTCACTATATTTCGTTTTCTAAAATATTATTGATTTCACAATTCATTAGTGATGAATAGTTGTTTTCATTTGTTTCTGACCCCTTATTGTTTGGATTATTTTTCTCTTATAAGATTTAATTTCTATTTTTTTCATCATCTGGATCATCATCATGTAAGTCCATAACATTTTGCGTAGCAGCATTGAAATTTTATTGTAAATGTTTTCTAGACATAAAACCAGAAATAGAAAAAACACGTCTTTTATTTTTTCTATTTTATTGTTTTATATTGTGTTATTATTTTGTTACCAAATAAATTGCTGCTAATTTTTCACATAATTTCAGCCATTTAACAAAAGAACGTTGCCAATGTGCAATGTAGCAAGAAAATACAGTTTTAGCAGGTATACTCTTAAATTCCCAGCCAATTTTTCCCTTTGTTGCAGATATACCGTGCAAAGGGTTAATTTTGTTGTTACATTTAGGTGATTGTTTTTCAATAGTTGCCTATTATAATATAAAACTTTACAACCTGCTTGGATATTCAATTGTTTATTCTTCAATTGTTTATTTGGTAGATTCTGAATTTTGTTAGTGTTCTTTTTTCATCCTTGTTACAAAACATATACTTTGTTTTATTTTTTTTATCTATGTTTTATCTTTGTTTTATCTAATTCCTGGACCTCTTATTTATGCTTCTACTTCCATAATTTATTCTTTCTTATTTTCTGCTTTCTTTTATCTTCCTTATAACCATCATCTGCATAATCACTTGCATCATATTTTTGTTGGCAGTATCTACGGTTTAAACTTTTCCTTGCTGGGCGTAGGTGTTTATCTGTCTACTGTCTGTTAAGGTTTATTCTGTGTGTATTATTGGATTTGAATCCTTTGTAGTTATCTTCTGTTATTGTTCTTTTTATATCATCATATGTCATAATCTTGTTCCTCTTCTATAATTTGCTACACTATGCAAATTACATCTATTGTTGATCCTCCTCTTCTAAAACCGTGATTATGAGTTTTCTCCTATGCTCTTCTCTATGTGTTGCTCTAATCTTTCTTTAATTATTGTAGTTAGTACTTTATATCCAATGTTTAACAGTATAATTTTCAGGTGTTTTGGTATAGGCAACGTGGTACCAGTCGTACCGGTACCACAGTACCGGTCTGATTCTTACTATTAGTATTAATATTTATATCTGTTTATGCAGTTCTCCTCAACCCTATTTAATAATTCCTATGTAAATTCCGTTCTGATATTTTTTAAAAACACTTTGGTTCTTCTGTGTCATAATCACCTTTATCTTGTGCTTCTGTCTCCATTGGTCTGCCTTCTTCGCTATCATCAGTGTATAGTTCTTCGTATTGTTTTGTGCAGTTTTTCTCTTTAAAACCATTGCCAGTTTTCTTCTTGATTTATTTATATATCTGTATTTATATAATGCAGGGGAGTGTTCCTATATTTGTACTCTTTTCGAAATATCTCCTTGTATTTTTCTCTTTTTTTATATTAACCTTTCTTTTCGATAATTTTATTTCTTAACTGTAAATTTCGTACTTTCTTTTGTCTTTCATGTTGAATTGTTCTTTTACATTTTGTGTCAAACCTGTACTTTTTCTTGTATTTTATTTCTGTCCCATCCTTTCTTTTATACTACTTTCATTACATAAGTTTTTATCTTCTACGCTCTATTCTTCTATGCTCTTCTGCTTTATGTTTTGTGACATTCTATGTTTTAAATTCATTTTTGTACATTTCCCTACATTCTTCTTGTCCTATTTTGTCCAAATTCCATTTTTTATTTAGTTTATTTTTATTTGTATCGCCAAAAATATGTGAATAATAACTATTTATTATAAATTGTTATAATTTACTTTATAATATTTGAATTACGTGATTCTATGCTGTGTTATTGTGCTATGGAAACGACTGTGTATGTCCGTCTCTACTTACTTTCTTTAGCTTATGACAATTCAGGACTTAAATATTCAGTACTCCCATAATTTTATATCCATATCGCACTGTAGATATAGACATAAAGTTTTGCGAGTAATGAATATTTGAAAAAATAGAATGTAGATTATTTTATATCTGTAATATAAATGAGGTTAAACAATTCTGATCACTGTACCAAATCTCAAAAAATACTAGCTCTACGTGGGTTTCGTCAATCAAGTTGACATTATCAGGCGCAATGAAAAACAATTAACGTTTTTTGAGTTTTGGTATAGTGGTGATATATGGACATGCGAAAGTCTGCAGTTTGTGATTTTTGTAGTGGCAATGTCAGTGGCAAAGTGCTATATAGTTTTTAGCGGTGAATCCGAAAATGATCTTTATTTTTTCCATCACGTCATGATTTTTCGCGAATCGCAACTTTCAAAATTTGTAAAAAGTCAAAAAGTTCGAAAATATGGAACTTTAAAACGTTTTTTAAAGTTATAATTTATTTTTTTTGCTTATACTAACACGTAAAATAGACAATTTTATTGCATGCGTAAAAGTTTCTTTAGACTACTTATGGTCTGCTTCGCGTTTTTTCCTTTTATACTTTCTATGGGGTTCATGTCGGTGTAACATTCAGCAATAGTCAGTCATCATTGCAGCACACCATTTTCCTTGATATCTCCTTTCCTCTTATTTGATGTCCTGATGAAATCTCATTCCATCTCGATAGTGGCGCCCAGATATTGAGGAAAATAGTCCAAATGTGAACTTATGAAGTGAACCTTTAAACTCATGCAACAGCATAAGTTTTTGTACTTCTGCAGTATGCTCTCAATGATTGATTTCAGGTTTGGATCTTTCTTATTATCCAAAAATATCCTCTTTTAGTTTAGAAATTTATCACATGTTTGTAAAACATTGACATTCTTTCGGTAAAACTTGGACAAATTGTTTCATCAAGCCTAACATAATACGCAGTGATGGAAGGAGAACTTCGGAACTCGGATCTACGGCTTCTCCGAACATTTCGGGGCACATTTTCGGTTCTAAGTGGTAATGAATCCCTTTTTGATCAATCTTTTTTTACTTTCTCTTAAGAGAAAGTATTACATTCGCAAAAAATCGATGTCGAGATTTTGATGGATCTTGACGAATTAGGCTTTTTGTAGCTTATTTATGCTATTTTTGGTGGTTGGTCTGTCCGTCGGTCCGTCCGTCTGTAAGTCGTTTAATTATTGCCACATTAGAATAATTATAACAATACTATATGATCTGGTCCCAATAAGGATTTCGTACAAATTGTACACATGGTTGAAGTGCTTAACCTAAAATTTGTTTGATTTTTTTCCAACTTTTTGTAACAAAATATATTTTTGTAATCTACATAAAATTGTGAAGAAAAAACTATAAGGATGGTACACGCTTAAAATTAACAGTTCTTGAGTTATAAGCATAATTGATAAAAATACAGCCCTATGGCGCAAGAGGGTATTTTATTCTTAATCTCGGGTATTGCTCCCTTTAGAAAAAAATGTTTTAAATGAAGGTAGCATGAAATCGAACTCTTCACAATTTGAAACTATTTTCGAATATACGGGGTGTTTGGTTAATTCTAAAAACTATCCAACTTCAGATTTTTAAATGGAACGCCTGTATATTATGACATTTTTGAAGTCCTTATAAGACTTGGGAGCCACTTTAATTATTATACATCACTTCTAAATCGCACTATTTAAGTGGTATTACACATTTTTGGAAACAGATGACAGGTACGAATGGATTTTTTTTACATTTTCTTATATTTAAACTGTTGAAAATTGTGGAAAATTGTTATCCTCTCCGTGGTTATGATATGATTCGTAAATATCTGTAATCGTTTGTTCGTTTGGTGGCTCTCTGCTCGCTGTGCGCTAGAGTGGGAGGAGTACGCGGGCCGTGTTACAGGCTAGCGTGCTGCCCACGCCGCTAATTTGTTGGTTTTAAATGTTTAATATCTAAAAGTCTGTTCAGATGGCAATATGGTACAGGACTTTTCTCCTCTGTTTGACCCAATTGACCTCTGGTTTTAAGTTTTCTAGTTTTACACAAGACTAATAACAATAAGTAGCAGGCCATGGAAGATAAAATAAATGACTAATAACAATATTGGACAGAAATGGCAAAATAGAATTTATATTGCACACGTTAAACTTTAAAAACGCCTTTTACAAATGATGAAGCTGTTGACATGATTGCTGTTTATTTCGAATGTCTTCAAAATGCGGCTAATAGTTACCTATATAGTTGTAGAATTGTATGTAGGCAACATACTCCTGTCTATGTTACTTTGGTTGCATAACCAGTAGGTAACCTAGCAAAATGCAATACATTTTCTCCTTAAATCCTCTTTCATCGATATTTTAAGTTAGGAATAAGGTATTGAGGTGCAGTTTTCACTAGCTTGTTTGGGCATCATTTTGCTAGTTTTTCATGGAAAAAAAGTGATACGAATAGATTTAATTTTTCAAGGACCCAATGTAGCTCTTATAAATTAATGAAAATAAATAAATAAAGAATGCAATAATATAGAAAATTATGATTATTTTAAAGTCTCATATTTTCGCGATTTTTCGACTTTTTAACAACTTTGAATTTTGAAATCTGCAAAGTATCCTGACGTTATGGCAAAGAATAAAGGTCATTTTCGGATTCAGCGCTAAAAATGCATACGAATTAATTATCAAAAGTTAAGAAACACAACCATCGCTGGCTTGTGTAATTAATGAAAAGCTCTGATCGATTTGCGTGAAAGTTTCTTCGGACTCATAGTCGAACAGCCGCTATTGCGGCTCACACAGCTTTGTAGTTTCTTTTTAATACCTTGTGCGCAGTTGTCGGCATGTCAAACCATGTTGACATAAGACGAGGCATAAAATCGCTGCCTTAATTGTTACATTGTTACCTCTAACTTATATGATATGTTTTCTAAGATTTCTATTAAATTTCTCAATATTATTGAATGCTATTGAGGTGCACAGATAATACTTCCGAGTTGAGTTCAATAAAATATCGTAACCCTCCTTAATCATCTTTAATGTGTAATTAATATACGAGTATAATGATTTTCCTGTTGTAGTGGTCAATTGACCTAATTTGATTTTTTCTTTTACGATACCATTGGTGTCGTATATAGTGTTCTTTAATTTAGGGTTTGATCTTGCCATATAATACTGTTATCTTAAATATCGTAAAAAGCCTGGAACCTTGTTAGCTAAAATCGTGTAATTGTTAGTCTACTTAACATCGTTTTATTAATTATTAATCCAGATATCTTTCCATTGTGTTCTTTTATGACAACTTTGTATTAAATGTTAAATTTTATTTGTGGTTTTGTATTCCTTATTTGTTATGAAATGACGCTAGTGACCACTGTAAAAGTTTATTGCTTATTAAAGCATTTAAATTGTATAATAAAGATGCATTTGCAAAGAAAATAGTCGATTTTCCTGTTGAAGTCCGTTGTACCATATTCTAACGTCAGTGTGCTATTTCTAGGGTCTGAGGGAAGACCAGGTGAGTATGCATTGAGATTTTGCAGGTTGTACATTTGTGTATAGTCCTAATTTGTGTACAAATATTAGTCATAATGCATATACACGTACTCGTACTAATTGTTTTTATTTCTGTTGTCGATGTTTCTCTTAGAATAGTTGCATTTCTTTGTTCTGTTTGCTACTATGAGTCTTACATTATGCAACTTTTGACAAAAAGCACAGTAGGAGCTTATTAGCAAGATTAATTCTTTTGTACATAATATTTTCACTTTTCATACTATTTCCCTGATTGCTGTGTAGCGTTTCTTTCCTACTTTTCTAGGTTCTTCGGAGTGTAGAGGTGTGTTGGTTGGGAGTAATGCGGGAGTAATGTCTGTGGATTTTGATTCGACGGGAACTATGATCATTGGGGCTTCCAACGACTATGCGAGTAGGGTTTGGACGGTTTCCGACATGAGACTAAGGGTAAGTGAAAATACTTTACAACGATATGAAAGCAGTATGAAATATATTCCCACTTGTCGTAACTTTGTAACTCTTCCTAAGCCTAAAAGTCTAAGTATCAGTAATTCTAGGTTACCTCAGTTATTTGGTCAGATAAGCAAGGGAGACAAATGCAATTTTGGTATAATACTCTTACGAAAAATTATACTGTTGTGATGAAGCTTATTGAGTAATTTATCCTATATGTTTGGAGGGAGTGTAATTTATCTTTAATCGACGGCAGTAATTGCTATATTTCATTTGATGGCAGAAACGTTGCTTAGATACGTTCATTACGTATTAATCTACAGGATCTACTGACAGGATCTTAAGAATTGCGATGGAATGTTTGGAAACTTAATTTAGTCGATTAACTCTAAGTCTGCCTGACTATTACTGATCTATTGTTAATTTAAGTATTACCAATATTATTAATAACATTATTGCTACCTAGAAAGGTTTAAAACACGAGGGAATTATTTTGAACACTTACTGCAACTTTTTACTAAAACGTTGCAAACATTTATTGAAAGTAAAAAAGCTTAAAAAAGGTTTTATGACACAAATTAAGAGTATAATACTCTTACGAATATAGTATCATTTAACCATTTTTTGAGGTTTTTAAACGATTCCTTGTTTGAGTATTTCAAACCTTGTAATCCATTATCTAAGTGGCATCACTTTTGGTTTTCAAGAGGCATGGTTTGGAAAAATGAAAATTTCCCCACGTCATTGTTTTTTTGATTTAGTTCTTGTATCGCTTCCCCCAATTCTCATATCTAACGCCACATTGTGTTAAAATCTTCAATCTTGGATTTGATAAACTGACATATACATTTATTTTTCGATTTTTCCTTTTAAGCTTCTAAAGATATGTTTGTAAGAATAAATAAATATTTAAATTGACGGGTTTTTCGGAATATTTGAATTTTTTCGTGAATATTGAGTTTTTTTTTACTTTTACGTGAGATCTTCATGATTTAGAAATTTTTCTTTCTTTTGCTGATGTCTAGTTGTGTGATGTTTTTACATTAGACATCTAATATGATAATATGATGTCTAGTTTTTGTTTGTAATCCTCCTTCTACATTGGAATTGCTCCCAACTCGTGGGATAGGCTTTTAAATGTTGCATTCTTCTGTTGCTTGGAGTGAGTTGAAGTATAATGGATTACGATATCTGTTATCTAATTTATTTGTGGGGTCTCTTTTCAATTCTGTATAATTATTGTTTTTCTTTTATAAATTTTTCGGTTTTTGTAATGTATTGTTCTTTGTCGATGATAACTTGTGTAGCTTTGGTCTGCCTTGACTAATATTGCGTTGTTTTCTTTGTGATTCCTTTCTGATATTTTTTATTGTTTTATTTTCTTGGTGGATTGTATTTTTAACTTTATACTGTTTGTGCTCGTTTTCTTGTCGTAATTGGTTATGTTATGCTTCAACCCTTTCTCGAATAGCTTCATTTTTGAATGTATGAAAGATAACTTGGCTAGGTTTTCAACGTTTTGATGAAAGATGTGTTTAACTTTCCACGGTGTTTGGTTTTTATGGGTTGAGCTATACTAGATTTTTCCGTACCACTTTACTTTAGGTGAGCCATGTGCTCTTCAAATCTTGTTTGTACAGACCTTCTAGTTTGTCCAATATGCGTTTTATCACAATCACTACAACATATTTTGTATATTCCACTTTTTTCTAACATATTGATTTCATCTTTGGGATTTATTTTGTGCCCGTTTTATTTAAAATTTTAGGTAGATCCTTGGTGAATTTTTAATTGATTGTTCTTGCGGGAGAAAAGTGGTATCATGCGATTTTTTCTTGCATTTACAATGATTAAGTATATCTACGAATATACGAAAGCAATGTACGAAATAAGTTCTGGCGATTGCGATAAGAAGTATGTTGCACAAACTAGAAGGTCTGCGCAAACAAGATTTAAAGAGCACATGGCTCACCTAACGTACGGTCATACGGAAAAATCTAGTATAGCTGAACATGCTTTTAATAGCAATCATAAGATTATTGTAGGCAACGTAAAATTACTTAGAAATGTGTCCAGTAATAAATTGTAGGATGCATTTGAAAGTCTATAAATCATCAAATGTAAGGATAGACTTAATTAAGACAGAGGGCCGGCCAATGCTGTTCAGTTCTCTGTATAGCTTATCAGATTGGATAAAGCCTAATCCAGAGTAGCTGATTTTTATCCAAGGCATGATCAGTTGCGTGGGCGTGGTAATTAGAGTAAAAAACACTGTTAAAAAAGAGTCAGAAAGCTGTATAGTGTCTCGTGGAACATAATATAATTTTACGAGAAATAAGGTCCACTAAAAGAATAAATAAAGACAACCTGGGTAACAGTCACGTCCGAAAACAAAAGATGCAGTTTAATGGTCTCTATTGACCGTTCCCTATTAACGTTAGATAGTAAGAGCGACATCTGGTCCCCAAATTTCAGTACAAAATAGAACGTAGAACAGTTTTTTCAATCATTTACTGCGAGCGCTTCTGAAGATGTCGACTTGGTCGACGAAACGTGCGTCATGCAAAAAAAACTTCTGTTTTGGTGTAGTGGTAGCATTGTTATCTCTTTTTGTTTTTTTTGTTGTCTTTTTCTTAATCTGCTTCACTTGTCGTTTGATTCTACAGGTTCGTGCATTTTATGCCATATTTTTTATTTGTGGCATTCTATTTCTTCATTGTTTAAAGTATTTAACTTTCACCCTTTTTGTTGATATTATTAATGGTTGATCGGCCCGTGTTCGGTCGAATACTAACAGTTCCATGTTTTGTATTTAGTGTTTGCGCTTTAAGCATTTTTTTGTATTGTATGGTTTGCGGATTTTGGTTTCGTGCTTGCCAGCTGACCAATATACTGGGGAGTATCTTCTTATTTTTCCCGTTGAAAAAGATAGATACTTCTACTTCCACTTGTACTACAGTCGAGTCGCGATAACTCGAACCCTCATAAGTCGAATATTCGTTTATCTAGAAGTTTTCATTAAGTCCCAAAACAATTTAATGTTTTTCAATGCAAAGTTATCTCCATATCTCGAAGTGACACCTTTTAAGTCGAAGTTATCGATCGCATTCCTTATAATTCAGATGGGAAAAACCCGTTTGCATTGTGTCTTTCTCCCAGTCTGCGGGCGCGGAAACCCCCTCTCCCCTCGCGGACTGATTCTGATTGGTGAGTGGGGGGAACTATACCGCACGTGCATGAAGTGCTTAGTCATTCCAGTCCACATTTGAAGTGTGAATTTGTGGCGTTGGTTTACGTCTGCTTTGAGTAATGTTAAAACGGAAGTTAAATACGCTCAGTTTGATCCAAAAAGCTAAACTAATCAATGAAATTGAGCGGAATCCGCAATGTAAGAAAGACGTCGCCTTAAAGTACTATATCGATCATACACTATTTTTGATAACGAAAGTTTGGTTGGGAAGGGAGGAGGGGGCGATTTCCGATAACTCGAAGGTATTTAGCCGGTCCCTTCGACTTCGAGTTATCGCGACTCGACTGTATTTCTTTATGAGCAGTGTACGAAAGTGATGAAGGCTTGCTTCAAACTAAATTTTAAACATCTTCACCTGCATTATATAGTAAGGTGGAATACATAGTAATGAGTACGTAAATATGTATTTCAAGTAATAAATTATAAAAACTGCCTAAAAAATCTTTACCTGTATTTATAGTAAGGTGGAATACAATGGTAATAATACAATAGTAAATATATCTTTCAAGGAATAGATTATAAAAATTTCTGCCTAAATGTTTCGTTTACTAAGTTCTGCCCTGTGCTTACCTGCTACCGGGTTTCTATTCTCTGCTTAATGGCATGCTAATAAAGCTATGGGTTGTAAAAGATTACAAAACCCATCGCAAAATTTATGAATTCGTCATGGTCATTAATGAATTTGTTGTGCGGATTCACTAAAATTAACTAATTATTCCACACAAATTGTTATTATTTCTAGTTTTGGGATCATATCTGTGCCGTTCACTTCCAATCTGTGTTTATTATTTCATTTATACAATAACGTTGAAAACGGTTTACTTTTGATCGGTGTTATTATTATTATTAAAGCTGTTGGGGATTTCAAAATTTGTAATTTGTAAGAATATTTTCAAATATTAAATTATCTAATCTATAAATTAAATTATTTATATGAAAAATGAATTATAAATTTCTCTCAAGCTATTATTCCTTTGATACCAATACCAAATATTTCTTCTTTCGGATATATAAGCGTTTAAAACTTAACAACATAAAAATAATTTTTTTTTAATTGGACACAGGAGTATTTACATTGTATGTCAAGAATTATAGATGGTTTATTTGTTGACTGTTGGAATTATCAAATGACTGATCTTCTGAAAATACTACGTGCTACATTCCCTCAAACCAGTATTCGTGTTCTGGAGACCTTGGTCACTAGCGAACAAAAGAAAATCCCAGTGGTAAACATATTCCACAAGAACAATATAAAAATCCACAACAACAAGCATTATAATTACTATCATCATGCGGTATCTAAACATGTTAAAGTAACTATGCCAAGGCTGTAATTTTTCTGTGATTAAAATAATTAATATCTCGTAGGCTGTTGTACGTTGGGTAGGTACGCCTAAGAGCTGCTCACTTCGCATTTTTCTTGCTGATGAAACGAAATACTTAAGTCGATATTATTTATTTTTATACGCCAAGTACAGTTCATTTTATAAATGAAAATTAATAGTAGACTGTGAACGCATTAGTGGTTCTTAACACTGAAATATTCCATTCTTTAAGCACAAACATAGCACGCATATACTTTTTGAGATACATTGTCAGTATCTCAATACAGTATGATTTCCCCATCGGACATCTCGGAATTGCGAAGAGATATCGTTGCAGGACAAAAACTGTGGTATAGGGTGAGCAAACTGCTGTATGGAAACTAAAAGCTGGCATTAATATACTTACAGGGTGTCCAAAAAAACAAGTTATATATATTTTTTTAATGGAATAGTATATTTTTTTCATAAACATTTTATAGCTTCTGATTTATGCTTTTCATTTGAGTATAAACAATGTTTGGTTCTATAACAAAATTTTCGAAATAAATCAATAAATGTGTTCGAGTCTAGAGTGCCACGCAAGATTTACTACCCGCACATATAGTAGCATATCGTGCTTTTAATTAATTTTGCCTAAAATTCGAGTTCAAAATGCATTCCAGCTTTTGCAACACACACTTCAAACCGACGCAAAATTTCATTTCCTAATTCGCCCTATAATAATAACACCCTAAAAGTTTTGAAAATGAGTTTGTTGCCTCTAGGGGATTTTTATCTGCCAAATAATGACAATTATGGTGGTTTACTACTTCATTATTATGCAAAAGC
>JAWQRM010000515.1:0-21848 GCA_033557675.1 Coptodactyla brooksi | reverse complement strand
GGTTTCATGTCTGGGGTTGTGTACTTCCCCCACGATCCAGACATGAAACCTATATGTATCAACAGCCCTTGAGTCAAGGATCACGAATCCGTCGTCCATTTTTCCTAAAGGCGCCTCCTGACTGAGATATTCAAATTACAAAATCTCGAATTCTAGTCAATACATTTACGTGCTTAAGAGTTGACATTTGAATGGAATGACAATGCTGTTATTAGGTCAGATGGCACAATGGCAAGCGAGGTATAGTCCTCTCTTGCAGAGGTGACCTGAATTCAAATCTCGGTTTGTGACCAACTTTTTTATTTTGCGATTTCGTCCTGAAAATTTGCTGCAACTCATTTTGATGTTAATCACTGAGTTGGAAACGAAATGCTTCTCTCAGTGGATCAAGACCTCTCCAATTGGCCTAACATCCCTCATAGTAAGGGATGATAGAAACACTGACGTATGTATTTTCACGATCCTTCGCAAGGATTTGCTATAAAATAACGGTTAGTCAATGGATCGAGACCTATCCAATCGGCCCAACATCCCTCATTACGAGGAATGTTGGGAACAATTTTGACTTTTGTCATTCACTTGAAAATGATGAATGTCGAAAAGCATTGTGAACCACTCAAACAAAATATTCGTCAGAACACGATTCGAATAAAACACTAATACATCATCGTTCTTTTACATACACTAGTATTACATTATATTAGTATTTCTATCATCCCTTCTTATGAGGGATGTTGGGTTCATTAGAGAGGTCTTGATCCATTGAGAAAAACATTTCATTTCGAACTCACTGTTCTTTTATAACCAGTTCTAGCGAAGGATCGCGAAAATACATACAGTTGCGGAAAAAAAAATTAGGCCACCTTGTTCTGAAATTTTTCAGCAGGCGATGTTCGAAAATGAAACCATCCTATATATCCGTAATGTTGCCATTTTGTAGCATTTTTTATGTTGAATCCTATCCCATATTTCATTTCCCGATAAAGTTTTGTTGAATAGTACTTTTGATTTATTTTACGGAATACTTCCATTTTGGGGGTGGAAAAAAAAATTAGACCACCTTACAAAACGTTATTTCAATAACATAACAGAATTAGTATTTTATTGGGAACCCTTTTGTACCAATCACAGCTCTTCAACGTGCTGACATGGAGTCCACATAGCGCATGATCATGTCCAATGGAATTTTTGACCATTCATCACTTATTGCTGCGAACAAGTCGTCCTTTTTGTTAAGTGGTGCTTGTGGACCTTCCTGCCAACGTGATCCCATAAATTCTCTATGGGATTCAAATCTGGGCTTTGGGGAGGCTATAAAATGACAGTTATGCCGTTGTCATTCATCCACGTCTTCGTCACCTTTGTTGGATGCTTCAGATCATTATCGTGTATAAAGATCCAATCAGCAGCGGCCTGTGAAACTCTTACTTCATCATTTCAATGTATTTGACCGCTGAATTGACAAACACAACATTTAAGAACAGAATTTCCAAGTGGCGCCACTTCACAAAAACATCGGATTTATTCGGAGCAATGTTGTCATGCGCTGGCACGGCCTCCATGGACCACTGATGGCATCCACTACGTTCGTCGACCACCATCCAAGCGTTTTGATGTTAGGTAACAAGTGCCTACTATAAAGCACGGCGACGGATCCATCATGACGTGAGCGTGTTTTTCGCTAAACGCCATTGGCCCCATTTGTCATGTGGAGGGCACACTTACAGCGGTCAAATACATTGAAATGATGAAGTCGACCATGCTTCCACAGGCCACTGAGAAGCGCGCTGCTGATTGGATCTTTATGCGCGATAATGATCCAAAGCATACGGCAAAGGCAACGAAGGCGTGGATGAAGGACAGCGGAATGATGACGTTGACAGGAAGGTCCACAAGCACCACTTCACAAGAATGGCTGACTTGTTCGCAGCAATAAGTGGTCAAAAATTCCGTTAAATATGATCATGCGCTATGTGGACCATGCCAGCACGTTGAAGAGCTGTGATTTGTTCAAAAGGGTTCCCAACAAAATACTAATTCTGTTATGTTGTTTTGTTTAACATTTTTTTGAATATTTTATCATTAAAATAATGTTTTATAAGGTGGCCTAATTTTTTTTTCCGCCCCCCAAATAGAAGTATTTTGTAAAATAAATCAAAAGTACAACATAAAAAATGCTACAAAATGGCAACATTACAGATATATAGGATGGTTTCATTTTCGAATATCGCCTGCTGAAAATTTTCGGAACCAGGTGGCCTAATTTTTTTTTCCGCAACAACAAAATGTGGTTGGTGTAGACCGAGATTGTAACTCAGGTCACCTTCACAAGAGAGTTCTCCACGCTTGCCACTGTGTCTGACCTAATAACAGCATTTGTCATTCCATGCAAATGTCAACTCTTAACCACATAAATTTGTCGACTAAAATTCGAGATTTTGTAATTTGAATATCTCAGTCAGGAGGTGTCTTTAGGAAAAATGGACAACGGATTCGTGATCCTTGACTCATGGGCTGTTGATACATATAGGTTTCATGTCTGGATTGTGGGGGAAGTACACAACCTCCCCTAGTTAGTAGGGAAATTGTAGAATACCTTAACAACTGAATATTCTAAAAATCATGAATTACTAACTCATATATATCCTGATTTTTTTTTATTTTGTCTTGAAGAGGCCTTCAAAAGTTTAGTAATAAAAATAGCAAATGACCAAATTAAATGTAGTTTTACTTAGACGTTGTAGGTGACATTGTAGGTCACATCTCCTTATAAGGTATTAACACTATATGAATACCTTATAAGGAAATTTCAAATGATATACTCCTTTAGAGAAGGATGATTTTCTATAGAGTAGAGCATTTGTCATGAAACTAGAAGGTTGCTGATTCAGATCATATTCAGAAGCCAATTTATTTTAGTTTCGGGTCTGGGTACTGGTTAGTCTTCAGTTCTAACAATTTAGAATTCAAGTTGGTTTTGTGCCATAGTGTATATCTTAAATCTTATAACATATTTAAAATTAATGTAAAAAATTATTGATTGAAAAGTAGTATTAACAAAGCTGTACAGAAAAATATGTTTACTTAAATTGGTATTCATGCAATGAAAAGAAATGAACAAGTGGTTTGATAATCTCAAAAAGAAAGGACTATCAAGGACTACTGAAACGCATATATTACATGTCCAGATCATGAGGGAAGTACATAACCTTCCCTAGTAATAAAAACTAAATATAAATTTTAGTTCTACTTACATAAATTTGTACTTGGTTGGCATACGTCACTGGCTGTCCAGAAGTGTTGTTCGGGTAGATAAACCTTTGCTGTCCTGGTGGGTACGTGGATGGGTCGAAAACGGTCGATGGCGGCGTTAACCTGAAGCCATTCTTTATTGGGGCGACGGGCGGCATCGGCAGACGGTTCATAGGCTTCGCCTTAATACGCGCCATAATTGGCTTGCCTTGAAACTCACGGACCTCCTCCCTGAGGTACTTGTACGCACGCTGTGCATCCTCGTCCGACTCGAACGTCACGTACCATGAGTTGTTATGGGCAAACTCGCAAGATATCAAGCGTGGACAATTTTCACCCGAAAATAGCTCCTATGAAATCATTGGCAAACATGAATAAACAACTGTGCATATAAACTGGGAACTTGCACACTACCGCATGGAGTCATCACATTTATTGCCACAAAAGAAAATACGAAATAGGAAGTATTTCAATTCTGTTTTGTTTTTGTTAGCTTGATTAATTTCGATTCTTATTCAATGTTGACAAATATACTTTTCCTTATTATAAAAATCATTCTTACAATTTAAAATAATGCTAAACAGATCAATGCAGATGAATATTTCATAATAAAAATATGAACCTGCTATACATGTAATTATGTTACGACAGTAAATTTGACCATTGAAGAACTTATTAAAATTCTAGAATGACCATCTACCAAATACCATAATAGATGGAAAAATGAACCATACACTTTCGTTGCCTTATAACAGGAATGGAAAAGAAATGTTTAAAAAATTGTTCATTTAACAACGAAAGAATTTCGACATGACATAACGTAAGCCAACTACAATTTTCAATGTTTAAATAGTTGACTAATCAATTTTAGTAAGACGTATGACATAAATCCTGATTAAACTTATATTTAGGTAATACATTAAAGTTGAGGGTTTGGAACCTTTGGCTTTGTAACCAAGTAAAACGAAGTCACCCCTACGCCAAAGTTTGTAGGACGCATGTTTCGGAAAATATAACAATCACTACATTTTTCTAATAATGTTACAATGCCTAAAGACGCAAGTTAACTTTTCAAAGTAGAGTCAATAATAAAATATTTTATACATAAATTTGATAAAATCTATAAACCGAAACAGAATATTTGTGAAAATTACTAGTTCAGGCAAAAAAAAGTTTCCTCAAAGGCGTTGCAGAGTTTGCAAAAAAAACATATTTTTATAGATGCAATAGTTATAGAGTTAAAATCCGATAATACTTCCGATCGACATGATGCAGGTCGATATTCCCTGGATAACTAGTTTTAGCAGGTATATATAACTTTATCCTTGTCCATGTCAAATATAAAATATGCCGGCTCGTAACTATGCATACATCGCTTGAGCATTGGCAGTATTCAGTAGTAGCGCCATATAAACAAGGTTCCATTAAACGCCGGGCGTAGTTAGGATTTATAAACGGTCAGTTTACTGTTAACCGTCTTTTCAAGTTCAAATCTTATTTCCAGCACTGATAAAACTGATAGTTTTATTTTTAAGGAGTCATATCTAGTTGCAGGGTGAAAAAAAAACGTGATTTTCGGGAATTTTTATAAGAATGTTCTATTTTTTCTTACAACAGCTTATTGATATTAAAATTACGTATATTGAACAAAATTCGAAATCTTTTTCGTTAAAAAATATTGTAAATTAAGGAAGTTACGGCCACTTTAAGGAAACCTGATCTTTCAGAGGTGTTGTGCGGTGACCACGATAGCTCTAAGCCAAATCATCCGATATCAAAATCCAAAAAGATTCTGTTAGCATATGAATCTTGTTCGTGAACGAAGGATTTTTTTACAATAAATCTTTCAAGATTTTTTGGAAAAAAGTTTTCAGTAAAATCAAAAGCCCTTCATTCACGAACAAGCCCTTGATACACAGAATAAGCACGAGAAAGTTTTAGATCGATAGCTTTAATGGTTCTCGGGATATCGTGGTCACCGTACAGGACTTTTCGGAAAAATGTAATTTCCAGAAAATCGCGTTAAAGCATGCAGTCTAATTATCAGTAGAGTATAACTTATTTTTTTAACTTACAAGGAATTCCATGAAGTAAGCATTCCGCTGTCAAAGTCACCTCCAAAGCATCAATTTTCTCCTGTCTACGACGCTCTCGTGGAAAAAAATAGAAATAGCCGACTTTAAGAGCGCAGCGCTGCGAGCTGCTTTCGGCTGCGCAATCTTATAACCTTGTCAATTTTCATCCAATTTACATGAAATTTTCAGGAAGCACTCTTGAAATGGCCTACTTCAAGACTATGCAAAAACCCAAAAATCGATTTTTTGCACTTTTCTAACTGAACATGACTCCTTAAGTAAAAATATAATCTTAGCTAAATCACAAAATGTTTTCTTTTGTATTTTTGACTCAAAACTACTATAAAATAACGAAAAACGCAGAGAGAAAACGTGGTTGTATCTCGGAGATTCCCATACCATGGCTACATATACCAGATGGTTAACAAATAAAAAACTGTGCAAGCTCCCAATTTATTTCTAATTCGATCAATCATAAATGAACTGCATTTCTGTGTCAAAAAAGAAAGAATCCAGAATAGAGAAAACAACTTTGTGACGTGTTACCTTCACTTCTTCTATGGGTGTATTGTCAGATATTTCGCGTAAAATAACTATACACCTCTTGTGGTTCGGCCGCACTTTTATGCCCTCTTCGTCTACCTGTACGTTCGGCGATTCGCGCAATACTTCCGTGATGAGTTTAATGTCTTTGGTAAGCTTCTTAACCTGATTGAAATTAGCCACCGTCCAAATGGGCACGTACTGATCGTTATCCATCTGCGACAGCAGGTATGTGTCGTTGGCCAAGTTTTCCCTATAAAATATTTTATACGCTTAAATATACCCTGTACGATCTTTTCCTATTTTGTGAGTTTTTTCATGGGAAAGCTACATTTAAGTCACCTGTAAATATAGTTTTTGAGTCACCTATAGTAACATCTTTTGGTAATATTGAATGACCTCCAAAATCATTTATTTTTTAAACCTTATAGTTCTTCGGATATCTGATTTGTTAATTTTTACTTAAGTGAAATGATTAACATGTTCGCCAGCTTGATAAAGAGTAAGAGTAACGAGTTTTTTGTTTTCTTTTTTTTATCTATTAGAGATGTTTTAGACATGATTCATAGTTATTGTATGGTACAGTCACTCAATTTTTAATTTCATCTAGTCTCTTGTGGTGTCGACAATAAACTTTCCTTAATTCATCACTATAGGGACTAATTCATGTAGGTCTGAGAACCTATCAGGAAATGAAACCGATTCACCTCAACCTATCTATTTAAAGTAACACAAGAGTTCGATGTGTGGCACTTGAAGAATTGGAAACTGCTTAATATTCCAATAAAAGTAAGATTTATGTGAAAATAACTTTCTAAAGTGATATCTACGGGGTGACTCAAAAGTGCTCATTCTCATTAAATACAAAGCCTAATTTGTTCAATATCACAAGTTGATGTTCAATTGAACACCAATGGCTATTGATGTTCAAGGTCATTCAATGGCATTTTTTAGATGCTCTACAACCTTAATTAAGGTCTCATTTTGCTACAACTTACATCTTCCAAAATAAATCTACTGAATGGCAACACAGATCTTTCCCTTGTTTTGCTTCTCATATGAACAGTCTGTCCAATTAATATATTTACGTATTTTTAATAATGTTGGCATTACTACTTTCTTGTAGTAATATTATTAATTTTTTTACTTTCACTAATTTCTTGCAGTGTTAGATTACTGAAAGAGTACTGTTTATATGTGCTTTCTGCGCTTCAATAAAGTACTATGTTATGAGGACCATTTGTGTTCAGGTCCTTAAAGCTCGTTATAACCTACCTCCACTGTAGCACCAATACTAAATTGCTTCCTAACATTTTCCTTTTGAGAAAGCTTTATAAAACATACATATTAAATATTTTAAAAAATCTAAGAAAGCTTATGAAAATTAAAGATCATTTATATTGATTGCTTGGCATATACGATACTATTTATTATAAGGACCCAGAACACTTAATATGTAGTATATGGTACTGCATATTTCGAAATATCTGAGATGGCTTATGTCAGATTCAGCACAAGATAGAGATATTGTACACAAAATTCAAGAGATACAACATAAAAATCAATAAACAAAAACCAAAAGCAATGGTCGTGGGTACAAGGAATACAGAGCATAACATCATACTGGAAGGAAAGAGATTGGATGTCATAAATAATATGTGAGATATAAAGGACGAAGTAAACAATAGAATAGCAAAAACAGGAAAAATTTTTAACTTGATCAAGAATAACTTACTGGGATGGAACGAAATGCCACAAAAAATCAAAATGTAAAAAAGCTTCACTCACTCAGAGAAAGAAATTGAATACCACTGAAAAAAAGTGAAAAATATAGGGAACAACTACAATCGATAAAATAAGGAATGAAGTGTATAGAGTGGACTTAGACGTGATACTAGTAGAGTGACGTCTACGTCTTTTTATATTACGCTTGATATAATCTGTCCTACCAAGACTGACTAAGGTGGATGGGACAAGTGCATAGGATGTGTACACAAACTGAACTAAAAACAAATGTAAAGAATTTAGGAGCATATTCCTTATGTTAATTAAAGCAAGCACAAAATGAGCATGGGCATGAAGAGCTCTTCATTTCCATGGTGTAATGCAAGGCATTGAAGGACTATTATCAGATTGCTGCAAAGGTAATTTTGGGTTTCTTGAATAGTTAGCATTGGAATTTTTTTTGAAGGGTGGATGAAGATCGATTGATAAAGACTCTATATGAGGCTAGAGAAACTGAAAAGAGGGGAAGAGGAACATCGAGAAAGAACTGGCAAAAAGACTTAAGGATGGCTAGAAAAGAAAGTTCTCGGATTAAATAAGTTACGCTGATTGCTTTGCAATTCCCTTAAAAGTGGTTTGTGAGTCCTTTAAAAGTGGTTATACATATTTACCTTTTGAGAAAGTTCTATAAACCATACATATCCTATATGTGTATTATAGATTATTTATGCTGAGTGCTGTTTTGTACAATGAAGCCAGTCAATTGACATTTTGTCACTGGATGAATCCTAATGATCAATTAAAGTCATTAACCCTTTTAGTACCGAACGACGATATATCGTCGTTATAACGACGATATATCGTCGTTCGGTACTAAAAGGGTTAATACTATTAATACTATTCACTGACCAAGCTACTTTCACCTACGGACAATCAGTTTATCAGGTATAATATGTTGCCAAATTATCTTACAATTCCACTACTTCTTACATTATTACAAGTTCTTAAAGATATGCTCCCTAAGATTTGGTAAAAAAAGGTACATACAAAGGACATATTGCTCTCAAAAAATAATGTCACTGCAACCTACGAAGAGCATCACCTACTATTACCACAAGAAGAACAAAGTGCACTGGTATTCATTCAGTAAATTCATTTGTCAGTCATTGAAACTTATAGCAATCGATTTTTTGTAAAAATAATCCTCTAAATAATAATTCTTTTCTTATATTTTGCAATTTCTGAAACAACTCTAATTAATGCTAAGAATTTTGTGTAGCTTTCCTTATGTTATAACTTATTGTATCCACAACACTCTAATTTACTTCCTCATTTCTTAAGAACAGATACAATAAACATTCTTGTATGGTTATTGACAAATAATTTTTTGTAGGTATATTATTTGACACGTAATTAGTTATTATATCAAGATCTAAGATATTTTTAAATGTATTGATGACATCGTAACTGTCAACGTAAAGCATTCCCGTGGTATAACACAAGATGTTAAAGGACTATTATCAGGTTGCTGCAAAAGTTATTTCGGTTTTCTTAAATAGATGGCTTTGGCAATTTTTTTAAGAATGGAGAAAGATCGATTGGTAAAGAGGCTATGTGAGGTCAGAGAAACTGAAAAGAGAAAGAAAATCCAGAAAGAATCGGCGAGATGAATTAAGGAAGACTAAAAAAGAAAGCTCTCAGATTATATAAGTTATATTGATTGCTTTGCAATTCCCTAAAAGTGGTTTGCTAGTCCCTTAAAAGTTTACTTACCTTTTGAGAAAGTTCTATAAAATACACATATCCTATATGTATATTAAAGATCATTTATACTGAGTGCTGTTTTGTGCGATAAAGCCAGTCAATTGGCATTTTGTGACTGGACGAATGCTAACGATCAATTAAATCCATTAATACTGTTCACTGATGAAGCTACTTTCACCCGTGGACAATCAGTTTATCAGGTACATTATGTTACCAAATTATCTTATGATTCCACTACCATGGAATGAGATGTGTTCCTTGAATGACAGATTATGATTGCCCGTCAAGTTCTCAAAACTTTACTTTCTGGGATTTGGTAAAAAAAGGTACATACAAAGGACATAATGCTCTCAAAAAACACCATAAGAGGAATAAAGTACATTGGTAATCATTCAGGCAGTTCATTTATCAATCATTGAAACTTATTGTAATCGAATTTTTTATAAAAATAACCCTCTAAAAGATAACTCTTTTCTTATATTTTGTAATCTCTAAAACAACTCTAATTAATGCTAAGAATTCTGTGTAGCTTTCTTTACGTAATAACTTATTATATCCACCACACTCTATTTCACTTCCTCGTCTATTAGGAATAGATGCGATGAACATTCTTGTGTGGTTATTGAAAAGTAATTTTTTTGTAGATATATTATTTGACACGTGATTCGTTATTATATCACGAATTAAGATATTTTTAAATCTGTTCACGATATCATAATGGTCAACCTAAAGCATTTTCGTGGTATAAGACAAGGTGTTGAAGGTCTATTATCAGGTTGCTGCAAAAGTAATTTCGGTTTTGTTAAGTAGATAGTTTTGGCAATTTTTTTGAAGGATAGAGGAAGATCGATTGGTAAAGAGGCTATGTGAGGACAGAGAAACTGAAAAGAGGAAGAAGATCCAGAAAGAATCGGCGAGAAGAATTAAGGAAGACTAAAAAAGAAAGCTCTCGGATTATATAAGTTATATTGATTGCTTTGCAATTCCCTAAAAGTGGTTTGCTAGTCCCTTAAAAGTTTATTTACCTTTTGAGAAAGTTCTATAAAATATACATATCCTATATGTACATTAAAGATCATTTATGCTGAGTGCTGTTTTGTGTGATGAAGCCAGTCAATTGGCATTTTGTGACTGGACGAATGCTAACGATCAATTAAATCCATTAATACTGTTCACTGATGAACCTACTTTCACCCGTGGACAATCAGTTAATCAGGTACATTAAGTTACCAAATTATCTTACAATTCCACTGCCATAGAATGAGATATGTTCCTTGAAAGACAGATTAATCATTGCCCGCCAAGTTCTCAAAACTTTACTTCCCAGGATTTGGTCAAAAAAGGGTACATACAAAGGACAAATTGCTCTCAAAAAACACCACAAGGGGATCAAAGTGCATTGGTAATCATTCAGTCAATTCATTTGTCAGTCATTGAAACTTATCGTAATTGATTTTTTATAAAAATAATCCTCTAAATAATAAGTTTTCTTATATTTTGTAATCTCTAAAACAACTCTAATTAATGCTAGGAATTTTGTGTAGCTTTCTTTATTAAGAATGGATACAATAGACGTTCTTGTGTGGTTGTTGAAAAATAATCTTTTGTAGATATATTATTTGAAACACGATTAATTATTATATCACAATTTAAGATATCTTTAAACGTATACAGGATCGGTATCGTAATTGTCGTCAACGTCAGTAAAGCTTACCTGGAAAAATAATACTCCAGTTGTTGCGAGAGCATTTGTTTCAGCTGCGGCAAGGGGTAGGCGGGTGGGGCCCCATTATCTGGCGGTGCTGAGGGTGGCCCGGGGCTAGGACCCTCAGCCCCCTCTACTACGCCATTAACGGTAGCGTAATCCAATACAGGTAGCATTTGCGCACCGATTTCGGGGGCCGCGGAATACACAGCCCCCGAAGGCATTTTACCAACATCCCCATTCATGTACACGTAGCCTGGAACGGACGGAAAAGTCGGTTAGCGAAACGCTTTTAGGTGCGGGGCGGGCGGACAACGTACTTCGGTCGTTACTGTACATTTTGTAAACGGGTAAAATTTGACAATGGTTAAACTCCATGACGCGTTTTTACTACGGGACGCATAATTTGCCTTGCAGGGTATCAAATATGGTGACTGCCCAGGTAGAACTAGAACCTAACCTTATTTTAAAAAAGTGATGGGTGTAATATTTGCATCAAGGTCATTTACACTCTATAATACAAGTTGGCATTTCAATACAGACACAATTGTTAAATTATTTCTTAAAAATAACAAACTACACTAAAAATTATCGGAATGAAATGGCACTTTAAGACGCTCATATTTTCTCTTATGAAAGGTTGACATATATTTGAAGTTGTCTACGAAATTGAACCAGTTACGTGATTCAACCGTCGCAAAATATGACACAATGCACTTTGCCGAAGTAACTACATAAAAATAAGAATAAAGTTAGTTTAAACCACCGTGCAAAAGTGATATAAATGAATACGACAAATATAGAAAATGACCGAGGAGTCTGAATGTCTAACATTAGTCCAAACATCCGACATAACTTCCAACAGGTATGTTTAATTATAAGCCAAAACAATTTCGCGATAATATTACTAAGTTTAATATTCACCCGGAAACCATGTGCCTATCGGCTTCCATATAGCGACTTGTCTTTAACGGGTGGCACAATAGACGAATTGTTAACCAATACAGATGTTTACGTTCACGCGTTTCCGTAAAATTACGTAATACCTCGACTATAAACACAATAATAATAGGCCCGAACGAGCGCACCTCCAATAAATATAATCGCTTACCGTTTAGATTACTTTGCAAAACTGAACACAATTTCACACGCAACTTGCAAAATGGCCGTCGCAGGGCACATGCCACAGAAAACTAGTAATCTGGGAGTTAGACAGAGATCGAACCATGCTACACGTAGTGCTCTCTTTTGTAAATCAATGGACTTAATTATTGAAAGAGGGATTTTTGAATTTCGTAACGATTTTCTTTGCTCGATTTCGCAACTCTCTGTAATGTATTTCAATTGTTAACCGTCTAAACTCCGTTTCATTTACGCAGCATAATACGGCAGATTATATTTTATACTTTCCCACGTATACTTTATTCGAAAATGTATCCACAAAACACACAGTGTATATATATATAAACAATAATAAAATAAAAAATAGACTAATCTAGAATTGCCCGGCAATAGATAACAAAACGTGCTGTTCTCGGAATGGTTCAAAATCGTAGGCGCCAGCACAAAAAGAAACGAAAACAACAATAAATTTCCTGGAATATCTCCTATGTTATATCTCGGGCTTTACAGAATCCCTTTTACGAGTTTTGGAATCAATTGGAAGGCACACTGTGTGCTTTGCGAACACACGCGCGCGCGCGCGCACACATATGCACGCACACCCATATACCGGCTGTTCTAAAAATATGGAAACATATTTTTTACGTCAAAAAATAAATAAACATAATAAAAAGTTTCAATGAAAGGAATGCTTTAAGAAACTGTCGTAGTTTGGTAGTATTGTAATACTCTTGTGTGTCACTAAAAAGTAACCGGACCTTGACATTTCAAACATACTCGTTCAAAGTGTTTGCTGAAAGCTTATATAATTAATCCTGCTGTTCTCCTTAGTTTTACTATACACTTGTAGTCCTTCATAGGACTCGGATCATAGCGACCCGATGTACTCAGGTGCAGGAGGATCGTAAAAAATAATTAATATATTGTGATTTTATTACAGTGCATAAACAGCGATGAAAAGCAGCCTTATTACTAACAAAAATAGAATGTATTATAATAAAAAACGTTACAAACACGAATATAAAAACTAGAAGATGTACACCGTACATGACTTTCTCTTTCCTTGCCCCTGGTTCAAATGTAAAAAAAAAGTTCCATCCGTACCAGTCATCTTTTGTGTAATAACGCTCAAACGGTGCGGTTTAGAATTGATGTATAATAATGAAAGGGGCTCACAAGTCTTATAAGGCATTAAAAAATATCATAATATACAGGATGTTCCGTTTAAAAATTTGAAGTTGGATAGTTTTTATAATAAACCAAACACCCTATATATTCGAAAACTGTTTCAAATTGTGAAGAGTTCGATGTCGTGCAACCTTTATTAGAGACATTTTTTTCTAAAGAGAGCAATACCCAAGATTAAGATCGAAAAACCCTCTTTCCCCATAGGACTGTATTTTTATCAATTATGCTTATAATTCGAGAACAGAAAAATATTTTATTACAAAAGTTGAAAGCAAAATCAAAAAATTGTTTGGTTATCTCAACCATATGTACAATTTTTACGAAATCCTTATTGTGACCAGATTATATAATAATTAGCCTGTATGTAGAGCATTGTTTTACTCAGGCTAATGTGGCAGTCTAATATACAGGGTGTTCGGTTTATTCTAAAAACTCTCCAACTTCAGAGTTTTAAATGGAATACCCTGTATATTATGATATTTTTGAAGTCCTTATAAGAATTGACGTCCACTTTAATTATTATACTTCAGCTCTAAATCGCACCGTTTGGACTTAAAATGCGACCCCCATTTTGAATTCTTAAAAACGGACTTGAGATTCAATAGTTTTCCATATACTCCTTGAATGCCAAGTTTCTGGAAAATGGCCGTATGACATTTCCCTAGTGTTACTTGTTAGTGTTTGCTGAAAGCTTGCATATTAACAAATATACAATTTTCGCTCGCTTAAGGGGTCATGTCTAGTTAGAAAACTCCAAAAAATCGATTTTTGGGTTTTGGGATTTTTGCGCGCAGCAGCAACGCGCTTAAAGTCGGCGGCGACTTTGACAGCAGAATGCTTACTTTATGGGATTCTGTGTAAGTTAAAAAAATAAGCTATACTCTACTGATAACTAGACTGCAAACTTTAAACGCGTTTTTCTCGAAATTACATTTTTCCAAAAAGTCCCGTACGGTGACCACGATATCCCGAGAACCGTTAGAGCAATCGACCTAAAACTTTCTCGTGCTTATTCTGTGTATCAAGGGCTTGTTCGTGAACGAAGGGTTTTTAATTTTACTGAAAACTTTTTTTATTGAAAGAAAATGAAAAAATAAGGGCCCGAAAAAGCGCACTTTTTCTTAAAACGGCCGCTATTTTCTCAAAAGTTATTTTTTCAAAAAATCCTTCGTTCACGAACAAGATATATTCATACTCTAACACAATCTTTTTGAACTTTGATATCAGATGATTTGGCTTAGAGCCACCGTGGACACCGCACAGCACCTCTGAAAAATCAGGTTTCCTTAGAATTACCGTAACTTCCTTAATTTACAATATTTTCAACGTAAAAATTTTGAATATTGTTCAATATACGTACTATTAATATCAATATGTTGTTGTAAAAAAATAGTTTTATTATAAAAATCCCCGAAAATCACATTTTTCTTCACCCTGCAACTAGACATGACCCCTTAATAAATGAAATATTAATTTCTCCAAAACACTTGGATCCTTGTAAAAACTTGTACAAGGATATAAAATAAAATTAAACAAAATTATTTATATTCTAAAGTAGCTATTTTTGGGCTAGAGTGGGAGCTGTTAGAGGTATTCTGAAAGTATGATGAAACTGTAAACCATTACTGATCATTAGTATTATGGTCGAGCCATAAAATCCACTTTCGGCTAGAACGACTATATCACGATATGCAATCGTTTCTCGTATTACATTCGGAATTTCTTTGCTTGAGCACGCTGCGTAATGTCGCAAAGATCCTTGGCAAAAATCTCATACAAGCTATTTAACTAACAATGTCATAAATTTCAAATGAGCCATTAATTTTTCATTAGGCGATCTTCTACAACGTTAATATAACACTTATGACGTTATAACACTTACTTTCAGATACCAGAACAACAGCATTCTCCTTCATTCAATTTATAGAGATTACATTATAAATTCAAATTATATTAATCTTAAATAAAATTGCTTGCTATAAAAAAATGACATGATTTAAGGGTAACCCTAATACATTGAGGGGTGTATTACCCTTTAGTACTAATACTAATAATAATATAATCTAATGGATTATACTAATAACAGATTATAGATTATATACTTTATATTAGTATAATCTAATACTAATACACCCCTTAAATTTGCGTACTGGTTTTAAAGTACTATTACTCCTGAATTTATTAGAGTTTCTGGTATTAATTTCATACGCCCTTTAAATTTGTCAACTGATTTTAGAGTATTATTACACCTGAATTTATTAGTTTCTTATACTAATTTCATTCGTACAGTATTTAATAAATGTAATACACTAAAATCTGTAACTTGCATGCAGTATTTTAATTGTCTGTTATAGTGGACTTGGAACCAATGGCTTAGTAACAAAGTTAGTAATAAAAAAAAAGATTAATAATTACATAATTGCTCCTCACGCCTTTTGCGAACCAAATTAGCATCATCAAGGGCAAAGAACTACAGATTTCTCATCTATTTTCCCGTGTAATTTAGACTAAAAATACGATATTCAGCAGCTTTATAATTGTCTACGGGCAACCAATAAGAAACTAATTAAGCTTTGCCCTAACTCTTCTGTACATCGACTACTGCCCTCATTTCTTAAGACAGAAATACTATTTCTTAATTTTACCTTACTTAGTTTAATAAGCTACGCTGAAATCTAAACGGTGTTTGTGTATCTGTCTTTATTAAGTCTATTATTCCATTTGATTATTTCTGTCATGTGTTGTTGAAAACATTTATAAGTAGTTTCACGTTTTTTACGTTAATCGCATGACTGCTTTTAAAAGCGTGTTTATCTATGCTAGATTTCGCCGTACGATTGTACTTTACATGAGCCATGTGTTCTTTGAGACTTTTGTTCCTCGTTTGCATTATAGTTTGTCCAACTTACTTTTTATCACAATCATTACAACTCATTTCGTGTATTCCACTTTTTCCAACATATTTATTTTATCTTTTGGATTACCTAACAATGTTTTTTATGTATTATTGGACTGAAAACTAATTTTGTGCCTGCTCGATTGAAAATCTTAGGGAAATCCCTAGTGAGTTGAGAGAAGACCAGCGAAACGTATTTTTCAGTCCGTTGTTCTTGCTGGAAAAATGTGGTGTTCTGTAAACTTTTCTTATATTTACGGTGATTAATTAACTAATCCAATAAATTCTTATTTTACCCGTTGATAGTATTATATTCCTTATGCGATCTCTGTCTGTGCTGAACCTAACGGATTTAAGTAGGAAATTAACTAGCCGATGTACCTTATGTTGAATGCAATGATCGGAATCGGTAGGGGTATGTCTACTTCCGTTGTATTTTTCCTATAGACATCAAATTCTAATCTATTATTATTTCTAATAATTATCGTATCTAGAAAACGGAGTATTTCATTGTCTTTCATCTCATACGCGAACATAATAGTGGGAAATCATGAATTTAATTGATCAATGAAGTTATCAGCATTAGTTCTTTTAGTATCAAAGATTGCGAAAATATCATTGAAATACCTGTACAATATCCTTGGGAAATATCAAAATTCTTGACTAACCTGGGATTCGAACTTGTTCATAAAAAGGCCTGCTATAATTTTCACACACAAGTATCCATTCATTTAAGTATTAATTTGCACTGCAGTGCTGACTAATTCAACAATAAATTACTGTTTTAAGTGTTTCAATTAATAAGAATATTAATCAACACATCTAATAATCTCCACTTAGTCCTGTATTTATTAGCCTAAGTTAAAAAAAACTAAACCAACCAATACAATAGTTTATTATGCTTTTATAGACATAGGTATATACAAATAGAATGAATAAAATATGAAATGCAAATAAATAAGTAATATTTAAAACACAAATAGCAAATTACGTATTACATTAATGAAATCATAAATACTAGTTATTCTGGAAGCACAATATGGTTAAGCATTGTGTTACAATTAAATTGATTACAATTTAACGAAAAGTGAATACCTCTTCTCAACAACCATGTTGAAGTGAAATTCACTAGATTTAATCCACTAGTGCCTAGCGATTTGTTATCATATCATATTATATTTCTGTACATGAGATAATGTTTATATATTTTCTTCCTTGCTTCGAGTTACATATTATGGGTTCGGTGTTTAACGCCTGATAGATTTTTATTCGTAATTGACATGTTTCATCTTGTTTAATCGCGATAAGCTGAAACGTATTGACTACGAATAACAAAAATCAGTGTTCGTCAATCAGGCATCAAGAAATATCAAATCCATTACATGCAGTAGTGTTTCTTTCGGGTGTTATAAAGCATAGATTAAAAAGAAATATTTTTGGATTAAAATCATTTGGGCGTTTCTAGAATAATAGATATATGCAATATTTCCACCGGAAGCAAAAAATAATGGTATACACTTACAATGCAGCGCTAGTAACTAGATCTCAAAAATAATTGAAAAAAATGTTTGGACAATTAGAGCAGTCGGCCAAACAATATAAGCTAAGAAACAACCAAGAAAAAGCTAATTATATGGTACCGAGAGAAAGCCAACTAAGATAAAACATAAACATTCAAAGCAAGATTCAAAGCTTGTGACAAAGAATCCAATATTGAAAAAGTCAAGAATTTCAAGCAGTTGACGATAATTATTGAAGGGCAATAATTTGTAATGCAACTCTTTATTTTTGCTTCTGATTTAGTGGAAATAAATTCAATGTTTTATTGGAGCTTCACACCATTGCAGCCGCATCCGAGAACAAAGGGTTTATAATAACCGAGTGCCGATATTGGCAGTATTTCTGTAGCAGATTTCTGTAGTACTATTTGGTAGTCATAAACTGTAGTATTTCTATAAACCCAAATCCTATAGTTTATGTATAAGAAGTTTATTATGTCTGATTAAATTTATGTCAGCAGTAACCCTCCTTAAGTCAGATTTAAACTTTAAACGTGCTCTTTTTAAGAATAAAATTACGCTATCCTGCATTTTAATAAATTTAGTTTAATTGCAGTTTATTACTCATTATCGCGATCTTGAAAACCCTTCTATTTGAAAATGAGAAAGAAATATTTTCAAGTTATAGGGGTAACACACAATTAGAAGAAATACCATATTTTCTGAATAGTCGTGAATTTTCAACCACTTAATTCAATAATGAAATAAATTAATGAGTAAATACCCCATAACATGCTGTCTATGCTGACTCTTATTTTCCTTATTGAGCGATACGAACGATTCGCAAACTTGGTTAGCGAATCGTGCGTCGAACAATTAATCTTGGTGAACTGGTTACAATTGTTTAACTTTCGTTACTAAGCTAAAGGCTCCAAACCCACAACTTTAAGTCGATGATTGTATAAAAACTTGTACATAAATAAATTACCACGTGTAATTTACACGTGGTAATTTACACGTCACAAATATTTTACAAAGTTCTCAAAATGCAAACAAGTGTTTATGTATCATTCCATCGCAATGTCTTCAATTGCTAGTCTATTTCTAATCTTGAATATTTCTTTTCTAATTACGTCCTGTCTCGAGTTATACCCATATAATTGAGCAAAATTGAGCAATCAATTTCTTCATAGTTAAGAAAAAAAAAACATACCAGTGCAAAATTCAAGTCATTTCAATTTTATATGTTGCTTGTGATGGTAAATTATGCTCTTAGTGGCCAAAATATTACATGTCTTTGTTATCTCAGAAAAGCCTAAATGATTTTTTCCAAAAATATTTCTTTTCAATTTAGGCTTTGCAATAGCTGAAAAGAAAACACTATCGCATATCGTAGATTCAATATTTCTTGATGCCTGATTGACGAGTATTGTTTTTTATTTATTCGTAGTAGACATGTTTCAGCTTATCGCTATTAAATAAGTTAAAACTACGAATAAAAACTGGTCGTCACTCGGACATTAAACACTGAACCCATAATGTGTAAGACGAAGCAAGGAAGAAAACATATAAACATTATCTCTAGTAGGTCAAATCTTATTTCAACATGGTAGTTGAGAAAAGTGGTATCCACTTTTCGTGAAATTATAACCAATTTAATGGTAACATAATGTTTAACCATATGGTGTTTGCAGAATAACTAGTATTCATGATTTCATTAATTTTATACGTAATTTGCTAATTTGTATTTTAAGTATTACTTGTCTATTTGTATTTCATATACTACTAATTCGTTTGTATTTCATACTCATGGCTATAAAAGCATAATAAGCTATTATATTGGTTGGTTTAGTTTTTTCTAACCTGTGTTGATAACTTCAGATTAATATTCTTATTAATCGAAACACTTAAAACAGTAATTTATTGTTGAATTAGTCAGCACTGCAGTGCAATTAAGCACATATAGAGATCGCATAAGGAATACAATACTATTAACGGATATAGTAAGAACTTATTGGATAAGTCAATTAATCACCGTAAATATAAGAAAAGTTTGTATAATACCACATTTTTCCAGCAAGAACAACCAACTGCAAAATAAGTTTCGCTGGCCTTCTGTCAACTCACTAGGGATCTATCTAAGATTTTCCATCGAGCAGACACACAATTTGCTTTTCGATCCAATAATATATTCAAAACATTATTAGGTAATTGAAAAGACAAAATAAGTATGGCGGGAAAAGTGGAATACACTATTGTTGAGTTGTAATGATTGTGATAAGAAGTAAATTGGAACTAGAAGGTCTGTACAAACAAGGAACAAAAGGCTCAGAGAACACATGGCTCACTTATAGTACGGTCGTATGACGAAATCTAGCCTAGCCGAACAAACTTTTAATAGCAATCATCCGATAAACGTAGACAACGTGAAACTACTTATAAATGTATCTAATAACAAATGACAGAAATAATAAAATGGCATAATAGACTTAATAAAGACATAGCGCGAATACAGTTTAGAACTCTGCATGCTTATGAGACAAAGTAAGGATGTCGTAAAGGTTACAGTACCAGTAGAGCTTCATTAAAGATCATAAACGATCTGCTTAATAAATAATAAATATGCTTAATAAATCTTTTGATTTATCTGAAATCGGTATCATACCTTCACTGGGCTACAGTATAGCATTCGACAGTATTAACCATGATCTGCTTCTGGCCAAGCTACACTACTTCAGATATGATGAGTCAGTGTGTTGATGGTTCGGAAGTTACCTCTACGGTCCAACAGGTCTGGGTGGGGTATTTCGGAAGCGGTAATAGTGAAATATAGCGTCCCGCATAGCAGGATTTTTGATCCTATTCTGTTCGGTGTGTTTACAGTGGATTTTCCGCGGTCTCTCTCGTCGGGTTTTAAATATATACATGTCAAATAAACAATCTAATTTCGGATCTCAATGACAGTGGTTCAACTATAAATCTGGCCAAAAGTGTGACCATGTGTTTAGGAATCAAGGTGCTGTGTGATAGAGCACTGCCTACTAGTATCACTGATATCATTATGTATGACATAGTTTTAACGTTCAGTAATTTAAAATTTAAAATTTACGCTAAATTTTCAACTCATTACAAACTTAAGGCCGTTTTCCCATCACAGATTAAGTGGCAAATACTAAGTAGCACCGTATTATGTTATGTTGATTATATTGGTTGCATCTACTACCCTAACTTATCTATCTATCTATATATACATACCGTGCTGAAAAATACATCTTGTCCCATAGGGGTATCGCATTATCGTCCGATTGGTTGACGAGTCGGGTGATCGCACGACAATTATCGAGTCACGCAGTTGCTCTGACAGCTTTGACGAACACACAACTCAACCGTTTTTATCATCGCCGATAGGGTGCAAATTATCAAGTGGTGTTTGAGTGGCAATTCTTCGGTAGAAGTTTATTCGAGTAAATTTATTCGCAGTTGCTTCCGAAAATCGTCTAATTACATCGCGTGGAACAATATTGCGTATTGTTAATGTGTTCGAAACGATAGTTTGTGCGACAGGTTGTCGCCAATGCCATTTGAAATTTAAATGAACTCATAATAAAAATTATTTAAGGTCATTCAACTACTACTCTAGAAATGCTTTCCAAAGTGAGGAGAAATTTCTACAACAGGTTGGGATATTGCTTGGTGAAATAGGAAGCATCTTTAAATTAGAAGGAATCTTTCATTTAGTTTTATTTTTAAATATGATTAGAATTATTTTATTTTAAAGTGACCTCTTATTTTAGTAAGAATGAAGTTTTTGTTTGTCTGTCGAACGTAAACGTTCGAAAAGAGATGAATATACATTTATTAATAGTAGTTAAAATTAAGTGTGCGTAAGACGATGTCAACTAGACATGGGATGTATGAATACATCTTTCCATAACACCAGAAGTTTTACTAAGTAGGTACTGGCGTCGTAGATCGTGAGGTAGAGGGGGGTCACAAGCTCGTGGTGGGAGTGTTAGGTGAATCTCGTATGAGACAAGAAAAATTTCCCCATACGGTATATATATATATATATATATATC
>JAWQRM010000514.1:0-21850 GCA_033557675.1 Coptodactyla brooksi | reverse complement strand
AGTCCAAACATCATATATTTACCACTAACAGTTTTGGAGATATCTTATTTTAAAGTTTAAGCGATGGTGTTTTGTTTCCAGTGTTTCAAAAGCGATTATCTCCAAAACTATCGAAGATAGCCCTATCGTGTTTGGGCTCGTTTTAAGGGATTTTTTAAGCAGAATCCAGAGGTCACATTACTTTTATTATGTCATGAAAAAATAAAAAATCAATAATATCCATCAAATCGTTTTCAAATTAATGTATCGATATTCTTAAAGTTTATTAAAAATCCTTTCATTTAAGCCCAAACATCGCATATTTATCACTGACAGTTTCGGAGATATCCTCTTTTAAACTTTAACCGATAGTGTTTTGTTTCCAATGTTCAAAAGCGATTATCTCCGAAACTATCGAAGATAACCACGGAGTGTTTGGGCTCGTTTCAAAGGATTTTTTAAGCCAAATCGAACGGTTGTGTAATTTTAATTTCACCAATAATTATAAATAACGATCAATTATTTCAAACGTTATCGTTGGCAGCCAAAATATAAAACCAGCAAAACAACCAAATAACGGTAACCCAGATAATTTTTTACGAATACAAATCGGCAAAATATGCGTCCAGAACAGTTATGGCCGTATTATATATGCAAATTCTACAACATCCTGCTCGTTTGGTAAGCCATCGACTTCGAAAATCTATGCTAATACCGCAGAAATGTCGCCCGATCCATTACACAGCTCGGCAAAGGGAAACGACACGTTTTTAGTCCCGTACGGTGATGTAATAACTCCCAAGGATTTTACATTTTTTAACGAAATTGTAAAATTAACAGGCATCAAAAAAATCTTTAATTCAAGGATAACGTGACAATTATTATTTACCGATACCGTACGTAACGCAGATAAATTATTCATTCAAGTATCGCAAATGTGGGCTGTTTATTAATTATACAAAAGCGTACAAAGAATGTAACTTTTACCCGTAGACTACATTTATCGGATTACCATAAATTGTAAATCGGAATTGAAAGTCTCAGGATATGGCAGATTTTCTAGAAATTGGCTTTAATGATTGACAAAAAATAATAATAGCAATCGACTATCTATTATTAATTACATCCCGTAGAAAGTGAAAGTATATGTTTATTGAGAAATGATTTTGATAATAGATAAAATCAATATGCATATTCTTAAAGCTAATAGAAAACTGCTTAATTTGAGCCCAAACACCCCATAGTTATCACGGATAGTTTCGGAGATATCCCCTTTTAAACTTTAAGCGATAGTGTTTTGTTTCGAATGTTTCAAAAGAGGATATTTCCGAAACTATCAAAGATAACTATATAGTGTTTGGGCTCATTTTAAAGGATTTTTGAAGTAGATTCCTAAGGAACTATTATTTTTATTTCTCCTAGAAGAAAATTTTGAAAACCACAATAGACAATTGCTTTTCAAATTAACTCATCAATATTCTTAAAAAATATTAAAAGCCCTTTAATTTGAATCCAAACGTCATATGTTTATTTCTGATGTAATTTTGTAAATACTGTCTACTGCAATACAGATTTTAGGTAGCTTTAGATGAATTCACTGCTAATTGGTACTAGAAAGGCACGGTTTACAAAAAAAAAGAGATTTAATGAGTTTGCTTTGGGTCATTTGAACTTTGTACTAATTTGAAGTAAAACTATTTAATGAGATTGTTATAGTTTTAAATAACTAATCGTTTTCTTTTGCTTCTAACCGATTTTTTTTTAATATTTTGTTAAAAAAGCGACAGCACATATAAAATATTTTGAAAAATATATTGGATGTTAGAAATATAAAGATTTTTTTCTTCTCTAACAGTAAAAATGGATAATATATCACGTGTTATTTAATCAACTTCACAAACAAGTTTAAATTACTGAAAATCTGATACACAACTATTTAATTTGAATGTTATTGTTTTAAATAAATAATCCTTTACGTTTTCTTTTACTTCTAGCAGATTCTTTAAAATATTTTGTTAAAAAAATTGCAGCATACATAAAATATTTTAAAAAATATATTGGATGTTAAAAATATAAACATTTCTTTTCTACAAAGATATAGAAATAATGTGGACCATAGTTTAAATACCCTGTTTTTTACCCAGATTTTTTAAAATGTTTTGGTTCTTTTCTGGCCAAAACGCAAATTAAATAGTTCATTAAAGATCAACCATGTGTTTCACTAGGTTTTTAATTATTTCGATTAAGTGAAAAAATCTTTAAATCTCTTTGCTAAAAGCTTCAATATTTCTGAAATCTTGAATTTCACTTTGAAGTTCATTAAATCAGCTGAACTTCATTATCAGATTTATAATTAATTGTACACTAGATTCTAACAAATTAAGAGTAATTTTACAAATATTGTTTACTACAATACAGATTTTAGGTAGTTTCAGATGAATTCATGACTCATTGGAGCTGGAACCACATGGTTTACAAAAAAAAGAGATTTAACAAGTCTGTTCTGGAACATTTGAAGTCTGTAGTAATCTGATATAAAACTATTTAATGAAATTGCTATTGTTTTAAACAAATTATCGTTTATGTTTTCTTTTACTTGTAACCGATTTTTTTAAATATTTTATTACAAAAATTGCAGCATATTCAAAGTATTTTGAAAAATATATTGGACGTTAAAAATATAGTTTTAAACTTTAAGCGATAATGTTTTGTTTCAATGTTTCAAAAGCGATTTCTCCGAAACTATCAAAGATAATCATGGGGTGTTTGGGTTCGTTTTAAAGGATTTTTTAAGCTGAATCGAATGGTTGTGTAATTTTATTTTCACTCAAAAAGAATAAAAATTTTACAATAAATATTTGCGAATTTCGAATTAATTCATCCACATTCTCGAAGGGCATCAAAAATCCTTTAATTTAAGCCCAAACACCGCATATCTATCTTTGAAAGTTTCGGAGATATCCCGCTTTAAACTTTAGGCGATAGTGTTTTGTTTCAACGTTTCAAAAGCTATTATCTCCGAAACTATCAAAGATAACCATGGGGTGTTTGGGCTCGTTTTAAAGGATTTTTTAAGCCGAATCGAATGGTTGTGTAATTTTATTTTCGCTCTAAAAGAATAAAAATTTTACAATAAATATTTGCGAATTTCGAATTAGTTCATATATATTCTTGAAGGGCATCAAAAATCCTTTAATTTGAGCCCAAACACCGCATATCTATCTTTGAAAGTTTCGGAGATATCCCGCTTTAAACTTTAGGCGATAGTGTTTTGTTTCAATGTTTCAAAAGCTATTATCTCCGAAACTATCAAAGATAATTATATAGTGTTTGGGCTCGTTTTAAAGGATTTTTTAAGCCGAATCAAATGGTTGTGTAATTTTATTTTCACTCAAAAAGAATAAAAATTTTACAATAAATATTTGCGAATTTCGAATTAATTCATCCAGATTCTTGAAAGGTATCAAAAATCCTTTAATTTGAGCCCAAACATCGCTAGTTTATGTATGATAGTTTCGGAGATATCCCCTTTTAAACTTTAAGCGATAGTGTTTTGTTTCAATGTTTCAAGAGCGGTTATCTCCGAAACTATCAAAGATAACCATGGGGTGTTTGGGCTCGTTTTAAAGGATTTCGCAAGGCGGATCGGAAAATCGCGTTTTCGTCAAGCCAGCTAGACTTTAGAGACGTTTTCGTCGGCGGTTACGAAAGAACCCGCGTGCGTTACACGTCTAATTCTCAGTATTTCGATTTCCTCGTTCTTCGTAACTGTACCGAGAACGTTTACGGCCAAGATTGGCAGGAAGAGGTAGCGATACATTCTTGGTATTCTGCGCAGACCAGTTTGATGCCGTGAGATGGTATTGCCGTTTACTGCAAATTATAGGTGGCCGTTGCGATGAGGAAAGCATTCGCGCGAAGTTTTTTTTTTCTTCTATCCGTCGGTTTTTCTATATCAAAGTTAAAGCCGAAGCATATAACGCTTAATTTAGAAGAAGGCTGCTGTTGTTCGGATGAAACTAAAACGAACAGTACTGTCGAATTTCCCTTTCGTTCGGCTCCATTTTCACTCGCGTTTATTTGAGTACTACATTGAATGGACCATGAAAACCAGGTGATTATGCGTTTTATATAACAACCGCAGTTAGCAGGCACGGCACCTTTCTCTATATACTTCGCGAACGTTAACCTTGCGCAAACTTCTCTTCTCTATTTGGAATTCGAAAGAAACTGACCGATTTAAACTCTAATCGGGTCATCTTCGAAAACCAGTTTCGAGTTTTTCCGTCGATTTCAGAGATCCGCTTTTATTTATAAATATATGAGAATGTTTATTGCACGCGCCGCAAAGTGTGACTTGCGTAACTATATAAAGATGAGGCTTAAATGTCAAAGAGCGCCATTGAACACTTTGCCATTAGAATATTTCAAATGTTTTGAGACGTAACTACCCAAACAGGTACGCGTATAAAACGTTACGTACATGTGACTATAAATATCACACCTATGTATTGAATTAACGGTATTAACAAGGAAATCGAATTACTGGTATAAGTAAACGGAAAGTCAATCAAGAGAGAAGGTCACAATTAAACTTGGAGCTGCTTAATTCGTCAAGATATATCAAAATCCCAGCACGGATTTTCGCTTCGGATTAGAATATACTTTCTCTTTATATACCTTTACGACCGGGGAAAGTAACCGTTTATTAATTTATTCCGCTGACTGTTTAGTGTATGAACCATGACACCATGAATTGCTTTAACATAGTTTAAAGCATAAATACATTTAAAAAGTAGATATTCTTAAAGGCTATCAAAAACCCTTTAATTTAAGCCCAAACAACGCATACCTATCTTTGATAGTTTCGGAGATATCCTCTTTTGAAGATTAAGCGATAGTGTTTTGTTTCCAGTGTTCAAAAGCGATTATCTCCGAAACTATCCGAAATAACCCTATCGTGTTTGGGTTCATTTTAAAGGATTTTTTAAGCAGAATCCAGAGGTCGCATTACCTTTATTATTTTACGAAAAAATAAAAATTAATAATATCCATCAAGTCGTTATCAAATTAATTTATCGATTTTCTTAAAGTTTATTAAAAACCCTTTCACTTGAGCCCAAACATCAAATAGTTATCACGGATAGTTTCGGAGATATCCCCTTTTAAACTTTAACCGTTAGTGTTTTGTTTCCATTGTTCAAAAACGATTATCTCCGAAACCATCCGAAATAACCCTATCGCGTTTGGGTTCGTTTTAAAGGATTTTTTAAGCAGAATCCAGAGGTCGCAGTACTTCTATTATTTTACGAAAAAATAAAAATTAATAATATCCATCAAGTCGTTTTCGAATTAATTTATCGACAATTAAATTCATCAAAAATCCTTTCATTTAAACCCAAACACCGAATAGTTATTATGGATACTTTCGGAGATATCTTCTTTTCAACTTTAACCGACAGTGTTTTGTTTCCAATGTTTCAAAAGCGATTATCTCCGAAACTATTAAAGATAACCATAGAGTGTTTGGACTCGTTTTAAAGCATTTTTTAAGTAAATTTCTAAGGAAGTATTATTTTTATTTCTCTTAGAAGAAAATTTGAAAACCATAATGGACATTCATATTTTAAATTAATTCATGAATATTTCGAAAGAAAATCAAAATTCCTTTAATTTGAGCCCAAACATTGCATATTTATCTCTGGTAGTTTCGGAAATATCCTATTTTAAACTTTAAGCGATTGTGTTTTGTTCCCAATTTTTCAAAAGCGATTATTTCAGAAGATTTTTTAAGTAGATTCTTAAGGAAGTATTATTTTTATTTATCCTAGAAAAACGAAATTGAAAACCATAAAGGACATTCACATTTTAAATTAATTCATGAATATTCTTAGAAAATATCAAAAAATTCTTCAATTTAAATCCAAACATCGTATGTTTATCTCTGATTAAGACTAATTTTATAAATACTATTTACTACAACACCGATTTTAGTATTTAGTATTTATTTTAGTATTTTTTTCCTTTCTAACAGTAAAAAGGGATAATATATCACGTATTATTTAATCAATTTCACAAATAAGCTTAAATTACTTAAAATCTGATATAAATCTATTTAATGAGATTGTTATTATTTTAAATAAGTAGTTGTTTATATTTTTATCAATCATATTTTCATTATATTTCAACAAATTTAAATTACTCAAAATCTGATACAAAACTATTTAATAAGATAGTTATTCTTTTAAATAAATAATCCTTTATGTTTTCTTTTACTTCTAGCAGATTCTTTAAAATATTTTGTTAAAAAATTACAGCATATATAAAACATTTTAAAAAATATATTGGATGTTAAAAATATAAATATTTTTTTCTACGAAGATATAGAAATAACGTAGACTATAGTTTAAATACCCTGTTTTTTACTCAGATTTTTTTGAAATATTTTGGTTCTTCTCTGGCCAAAATGCAAATTAAATACTTCATTAAAGATCAACCACGTGTTTAACTAGGTTTTTAATTATTTCGATTAAGTAAAAAAAAGTCTTTAAATCTCTTTGCTAAAAGCTTCAATATTTCTGAAGTCTTTAATTTCACTTTGAAGTTCAGCTTTCGATAATCTTCTTACTATTAACATTTCTTCTATTGGATAAAGTATAATTGTACACTAGATTCTAATAAATTAAGAGTAATTTTATAAATATTGTTTACTATAATACAGATTTTAGGTAGTTTCAGATGAATATATTATATTTTAAATTAATTCACGAACATTCTTAAAGAATATTAAAAACCGTTTAATTTAACCCCAAACATCGTAGGTTTATCTCTGGTAGTTTCGGAGATATCCTCTTTTAAACTTTAAGCGACAGTGTTTGTTGTTTCCAGTGTTCCAAAAGCGATTATCTCCGAAACTATTGAAGATAACCGTGGAATGTTTGGTTCGTTTTAAAGTATTTTTTAAGTAGATTCTTAAGGTAGTATTGTTTTTATTTCTCCCGAAGGAAAATTTTGAAAACCGCAATGGACATTTATATTTTAAGTTAATTCATCAATATTCTTAAAAAATATTCAAAACTCTTTAATAGAGTTTCGCATAAGATTCCTTATGAGAAACCCTTTGAAACGAGCCCAAACTCGACAGGGTTATCTCAGATAGTTTCCGAGATATCGCAAAAAAACATAAAAAAACAATTGACGATCGTTTATACTTTAACGTTCACTTACTCCGAAACTATAAAAGATAGGTGTATCGTGTTTGGTATCAAATAAAAGGGTTTTTACGTACGTTTCGAAAAGATATGTACCAATAATGTGAAGATGTTTTCTTGGGTTATTTTAAGTCCCATACTGTTATGCCAGCTTTCAAATCGTAATAAAACTTTAATACCTGACGCAAAGCGCGAGCTGGTAAACAATTTCTCTTTTAGATTTTTTACTATTCGAGATTTACTGTACACTTCAGTGTGAAGTGCTACGTTAAACTTTTTTCGAATTTTTTCGCCCATTCAAGCCTTCTCGCTAGTGTCCATTGTACGAAAACGAGTTCTCTTGTTGATTCAGAAAGGAGGTCAGCATTCCATTTGCATCTAACAGGTCTCTTGGATAACTGTTGAGGATGAACACTCTTGTGTGTATGCAGATAACACTTTGACACACGAATTTTTAATTGAAAAGTTTACCGTTTAATTATTTATTAAATATGATAAATATTTAGGCTTTTTTCTTTGCAGGATGCCATCAAAACTACTAGCAACGCTCTTATTAACTTTCGTGACTGCCCAAGACATATTTAAGCCATGCTCAGAGATATCAAGAGAGCTCAGATTTCCCTGCCAGTGTTCCCTGGGGCCGATAGAATCTGCACTCGAGGGAAATCCTGCTATAAGCGTAGACTGTGACAGAGTGGTATTTTCTAGTGATTCCTCAACCATTCCATACGGCGCTCCAATCGTTTCATTTAGGCAAAGATACGCAGGATATCAATCTTTACCCACCAGTGTAAGTTTATTCAAAATAATAAATAATTAACGAATTAATAAATATTTTCTTTTCAGTTATTAGCCTTATCTGGACTTCCATTGCGTTCCATAGACTTCTCGGGGAATTCCCTGCGAAGGGTAACCGAAAAGCTGCTGCTGAAACTTCAGAATTCGTTGGTGGAGTTAAGATTAGCCGATAACTTACTGGGAGACACCCTAAACCCAATTTTCTCGACCAGCGAACTTCACAGCTTGAAACATTTGCAAATAGTCGATTTCAGCGGAAACGACATCAAAGCCATCGAAGAAGGCATCTTCGAGGGGTGCCAGAACCTGCAGGAACTCTACCTGAACAGAAACAGCTTTTCTCTGATACCGGGGAGTTCGTTGAATGGACCGAAAAGCTTAAAGATACTATCGTTGAAACGCAACAGGATATGTAAGCATTTTGCACAGTGTTAATTCATCGATATTCTAAAAGCTTGTCAAAAATCCTTTCATTTGAGCCCAAACATCGCACGGTTATCTCGTGTAGTTTCGGAGATATACCATTTTAAAGTTTAAGCGATGGTGTTTTGTTTCCAGTATTTCAAAAGCGATTACCTCCGAAACTATCGCAGACTACTACAGAGTGTTTGGGCTCATTTTAAAGGATTTTTTAAGCAGAATCGGAATATCATGCTACTTTTATTTTTTATACAAGGAAATAAAAAGAGCATAATGAACATCCACTCATTTTAAATTAATTCATAGATATTGTTAAAGTTTATCAAAAATCCTTTAATTTGAGCCCAAACATCGCACGGTTATCTCGTGTAGTTTCGGAGATATCCCATTTTAAAGTTTAGGCGATGGTGTTTTGTTTCCAAGATTTCAAAATCGATTATCTCCGAAACTATCGAAGATAACTATAGAGTGTTTGGGCTCGTTTTAGAGGACTTTTTAAACGGAATCGAATGGTTGTATCATTTTATTTTTATCCCAAAAAAATAAAAATTCTACAATAAATATTCGCGAATTTCGAATTAACTCATCCGTATTCTTGAAGGGCATCAAAAATCCTTTAATTTGAGCCCAAACATCGCATGGTTATCTCGTATAGTTTGGGAGATATCCCGTTTAAAAGTTCAGGCGATGGTGTTTTGTTTCCAATATTTCAAAATCGATTATCTCCGAAACTATCGAAGATAACTATAGAGTGTTTGGACTCGTTTTAGAGGACTTTTTAAACGGAATTGAATGGTTGTATCATTTTATTTTTATTACAAGAAAATAAAAATTCTACAATAAATATTCGCTAATTTCGAATTAATTCATCCGCATTCTTGAAGGGCATCAAAAACCCTTTAATTTAAGCCCAAACATCGTACGTCTAACCCTGATAGTTTCGGAGATATCCTCTTTTAAAGTTTAGGCGATGGTGTTTTGTTTCCTGTGTTTCAAAAGCGGTTATCTCCGAAACTATTAAAGATAACCACAGAGTGTTTGGGCTCGTTTTAAAGTATTTTTTAAGTAAATTCTTGAGGAAGTATTATTTTTATTTCTCTTAGAAGAAATTTTGAAAACCATAATGGACATTCATATTTTAAATTGATTCATGAGTATTTCTAAAGAAAATCAAAATTGCTTTAATTTGAGCCCAAACATCGCATATTTATCTCATATAGTTTCGGAGATATCCCCTTTTGAAGTTTTTAGCGATGGTGTTTTGTTTCCAGTACTTCAAAAGCGATTATCTCTGAAACTATACAAGATAACTATAGAGTGTTTGGGCTCATTTTAAAGGATTTTTTAAGTAGAATCGTAATATCGTGCTACTTTTATATTCTATACAAGAAAATAAAAAGACCATAATGAAAATTCGTTTATTTTAAATTAATTCATGGATATTCTTAAAGATGATCAAAAATCCTTTAATTTGAGCCCAAACATCGCATGGTTATCTCGTGTAGTTTCGGAGATATCCCATTTTAAAGTTTAGGCGATGGTGTTTTGTTTCCAATATTTCAAAAGCGATTATCTCGGGAACCATTAGAGATAACCCTGGACTGTTTGGGCTCGTTTTAAAGGATTTTTTAAGACAAATTGAAAGGACATATTCTCTTATCGTTATTGTTTTTCGATGAAAGCAACATTTCATTTCTCTTCTACTTTGTTTCAGCAACAATAAAAGCAAACACCTTCAGGGCGCAACGCGACTTGGAAATCGTCGATTTCAACCACAATTTAATATCGAGCATCGAAGGCGGCGCCCTGGCAGGACTGGACAAGTTGCAATCCCTGCGTTTAGGCCACAACAGGTTGTCGAAATTTAACAGCGACGTCTTCCAAGGCGTGGAGAACGTCAGGCAGTTAGATTTGAGCGAAAATTTCATCGCCGAATTCCCAACAGTCGCTCTTAAATCACTCGTAAATTTGTTGTACTTAAATCTATCGTCAAACTCCATCCAGGTAACAGATTTTCTTTTTTTCGTTTTCAATCTAAGTAGCGTTTTGTTACAGAGTTTGGATAATGATGACTTAGCGTCTTTTACCAATTTGTACCACTTGGATTTGAGCAGAAATAATATTGCGAACATCGTCCCTGGAACTTTCCTAGGATTGAAGCAGCTGAGAAAATTGGACATAAGTGTTAATTCATTGAGAACGGTGAGATCTTTTCGGATTCCTTGTAAAAAATCCTTTAATTTGATGTGCGACAGTCCATATTTATTCTTTATAGTTACCGAGAAAATCCGAGAAATAACACGGGCGACAGTCATTTGTTTTTTTCTTGAGCTGTGCTGCTTTTGGGTATATCTCAGAAACTAACAGAGATAACCCTATCGAGTTTGGGCTCATATTAAAGGATTTTTAATAAGGATTTCGAAGAGATATATTCCAACTGAATTGCATTTTTTTTCAGATCGAAGACGACTCGTTTGAAGGTCTGGACAATTTGGAATACCTCAACCTTAAAGACAACAACATCCTGCTGGTTCCCGCGTCCGCTTTGGGAAGACTACCGAGACTGGCTGTCTTACAATTGGACTACAATCGCGTGGCAGCTTTATCTGGGGAAATTCTGCGTTCTATAGCGGAGAAAGTGACCGGTTTAATTCTTTCAAGGAACGTGGTTAGGGAACTGCCGTCATCGACGTTCCAACATTTCCAACAGTTGCAGAATTTGGACCTCGCGAGGAACCTGCTGACCCACCTGAATTCGTACACCTTCAACGGGTTGCAGGGCACCTTAATCACTTTGATCCTATCCCAAAATAAAATAGCCACCCTCAACGATGCCCCGCTGAGCTTAAACGAACTGGAAACGTTGGATTTAAGCGGAAATTTACTTACGAACATCTCGTCGAATTATTTTTCCGAATTACCCAACTTGAAAAGACTGGATTTGAGTAAGAACGCGAACTTGAAAACTTTACCAAGCACCATTTTGCATCCTCTGTTGAACTTGGAAGTTCTGGATTTGAGCAGCGTGAAAATGAAGGGTTTATCCCAGGATTTCTTCAGCAAGAACACGAAACTGAAAGAAATATACTTGAAAAATAACGAGTTAGTCGAAATTTCCGAAGGTACTTTTGAAAACATGCTTAACCTGACGACGATAGACTTGTCCGACAATAAAATCCAAAATATAAGGCAGGGGGCTTTCGTGAACGTCATGAATATCAAAAAATTAATTTTGAGAAACAACCAATTGAGTTCGTTCAAAGGGGAGTTCTTCAATACCGGAACGGGACTGGAAATCATCGATATTTCCAGGAATCAACTGAGTTACATGTACCCTTCGTCCTTTAGGATCCATCCCAGATTGAAGGAGTTGAAAGCCTCGGAGAACAAGTTTAACTTTTTCCCGGCCGAGTTGATAACCGAGCTGCAATTTCTGGAATCCATCGACTTATCCGTGAACTCCTTGAAGACAATTGACGAACTGGACTTCGCCCGCCTCCCCAGGCTGAGGTGCCTCGTCCTGAACAACAACCAAATCGACAACATCAACGAGATGAGCTTCCACAATTCGACCCAGTTGCAAAACGTGGACTTAAGTTACAACAAGCTGGAGAGGCTGGGCGAGAGGACCTTCGAGGGCCTGATAAGGCTGGAATCGTTAAATTTAGAGGGGAACTCGCTGAGCGATCTGCCCGAGTTCGCCTTCGAAAGGGCCAGGCTCCAGATGCTGGAGAACGTTAACCTGGCGAAGAATCTCTTCGAAACTGCGCCGCTGCGGTCCCTGCAAAAACAGTTTTTTTTCTTGTCCTCCGTGAACTTATCGTCGAATAAAATCGTCGAAATTCCAGGGGATAATTCGATAATGGTGAACATCAAGCGCTTGGACCTCTCCTTCAATCCCCTATCCGAAGAGGCCGTAGCGAACGTCTTGAGTGAACCGAAAACGGTTCGTCATCTCAATCTGGCGGGAACCAACATACAGAAATTATCCCAATTGGAAACCCCTTTTTTGAAAAGCTTAAATTTATCCTTCAACAACATCTCGGAGATACCGACGAGGGTTTTCGAGAGGGCCACCCTTCTCGAATCCCTGGACATCTCGAACAATCGCGTCAGGGACTTCCCCAACATTTGGGAGTCCCTGCTGAACATCCAAACGTTAAACATCTCCGGAAATCTCATGGAAGTCGTGTCCCAGAACGATCTCCAAGGCTTGGAATCGTTAAAGACCCTGACGATGAACGATTTACCCGAGATAAATCGTCTGGAGAAGACGGTGTTCAAATCGGTACCGAATTTGATAAGTTTGGACGCTTTCGATTATCCCAAATTGGGTTACCTCGACATCCAAGGGTTATTATTAAATTTGCCCGCCCTAGAAAGGGTTAACATAGAATCTAAAGACGCCGGAGTGACAGGAGATCAACTCCAGAACGTTTTACACTCCAGGTTAAAAGAATTAGGGTTGTTCGGGGGTAGATTAAAGACGTTAAGCTCCGGGACGTTCTCGGGGTTGAAAGGGGAAAACATCGTGATACGTCTGAGGAACACTTCCGTAACGACTTTACCCCAAACGCTGTTCTTCCCCGTACCCAGATCCTCCGTAATCACTTTAGACGTGACCGGAAGTCGCCTGACGTCTTTAAACGCGAACTTGTTGAATACTTTGGAGGACAGACGGGGGGATTTGACTATTTTGGGATTGGAAACGAATCCGATTGTTTGCGATTGCAACGCGAGGGCTTTAAGGCGTTGGCTCCCCGATTACATGCGCAACGTCAAGTGCGCAAGCCCGCAACACTTTAAGGATACGTACTTAATCGAAATCGGCGAGATGGAGTTGACCTGCGATTCCAAGAAGTTGGCAACCGCCCAAACCACCTCATCCGGTGCGAAATCGACTAAGAACTATCAAAAGACGACAGAGCCCGATATAATTTGGTCGATAGCCCCTACGGAGAAGACCAAATCGAGTAAAAATGGAAAAACACCACAAACAGGACAATCCACAGTCAATAACGACGATACTTTAATTATAGGAATCGTAGGAGGCGTCGTGGCTTTCATAGCAATCTTAGTTATAGTAATCTGCATAATTCGTCTAAAGATGTCGTCCACGTACAGCAATGGGACGCCGGTTTTACCCCCGATGGTAGGACCAGGTAGCAGTTGCGCTTGCAGCGTAAAGGGAGCACCCATATACGCCGTACCGCCGAATTATACAGCCGGTTATTCGGCCACGCTGCCCCACAAGGTGCAACTGTCCGGGTCGCCCATCAGAACGTACTCTACGATGGGCAGGGTCCCATATCAAACGGCAAACGTACAGCCCTACTTCATAGCATATTCGTCCGATGAAAAAATATATCGGTAGCCATAAATGACTTCTTTTTTTTTGTTAATTTATCTTCTAGAGTCTATAATTTATAGTTTTTTTTTTGTATAAGAGAAAAATAGGTAACGATTATGTCTGTATCAGAATCAAAGCGATGTTATTAATGTCTCAGATCTATTAATAAAATGTATATGTTAATTTTGTCCGTTTTTTTTAATGCACCAGAACTACCGGGCCCTTCTCCACTGTATACCGCTCCGCTACAGTGGAGAAGGGAGGGTTCCGAACAGCTTAAGAGACGAATTGAATAGAAAATTCTACCAAGCACCATTTTGCAGCTTTATCTGGGGAAATTCTGCGTTCGATAGCGGAGAAAGTGAATGGATTAATTCTTTAAAGGAACGTGGTCAGGGAACTGCCGTCTTCGACGTTCCAACATTTCCAACAGTTGCAGAATTTGGACCTCGCGAGGAACCTGCTGACACACCTGAATTTGGACACCTTCAACGGGTTGCAGGGCACCTCAATCACTTTGGTCCTGTCGCAAAATAAAATAGCCATCCTCAACGATGCCCCGCTGAGCTTAAACGAGCTGGAAATGTTGGATCTAAGCGGAAATTTACTTACGAACATCTCGTCAAATTATTTTTCCGAATTACCCAACTTGAAAAGACTGGATTTGAGTAAGAACGCGAATTTGAAAACTTTACCAAGCACCATTTTACATCCTCTATTGAACTTGGAAATTCTGGACTTGACCGGCGTGAAAATAAAGGGTTTATCCCAGGATTTCTTCAGCAAGAACGCGAATCTGAAAGGAATATATTTAAAAAATAACGAGATAGTCGAAATTTCTGAAGGTACTTTCGAAAACATGCTTAACCTGACGACGATAGACTTGTCGGACAATAAAATCCAAAATATAAGGCAGGGGGCTTTTGTGAACGTGATGAACATCAAGAAATTAATTTTGAGAAACAACCAATTGAGTTCGTTCAAAGGGGAGTTCTTCAGTACCGGAATGAGACTGAAAACCATCGATATTTCCAGGAATCAACTGAGTTACATGTACCCTTTGTCGTTTAGGATCCATCCCAGACTGAAGGAGTTGAAAGCCTCGGAGAACAACTTTAATTTTTTCCCGGCCGAGTTGATAACCGAGCTGCAATTTCTGGAATCCATCGACTTATCCGTTAACTGTTGAAGACAATCGACGAATTGGACTTCGCCCGCCTCCCCAGACTGAGGTGCCTCGTCCTGAACAACAACCAAATCGACAACATCAACGAGATGAGCTTCCACAATTCGACCCAGTTGCAAAACGTGGACTTAAGTTACAACAAGCTGGAGAGGCTGGGCGAGAGGACCTTCGAGGGCCTGATAACGCTGGAATCGTTAAATTTAGAGGGGAACTCGCTGAGCGATCTGCCCGAGTTCGCTTTCGAAAGGGCTAGACTCCAGATGCTGGAGAACGTGAACCTGGCGAAGAATCTCTTCGAAACCGCGCCGCTGCGGTCCCTGTAAAAACAGTTTTTCTTCCTGTCCTCCGTGAACTTATCGCCGAATAAAATCGTCGAAATCCCAGGGGATACTTCGATAATGGTGAACATCAAGCGCCTGGACCTCTCCTTCAACCCCCTATCCGAAGAGGCCGTAGCGAATGTCTTGAGTGAACCGAAAACGGTTCGTCATCTCAACCTGGCGGGAACCAACATACAGAAATTATCCCAATTGGAAACCCCTTTTTTGAAAAGCTTAAATTTATCCTTCAACAACATCTCGGATATACCGACGGGGGTTTTCGAGATGGCCACCCTTCTCGAATCCCTGGACATCTCGAACAATCGCGTCAGGGACTTTCCCAACATTTGGGAGTCTCTGCTGAACATCCGAACGTTAAACATCTCCGGAAATCTCACGGAAGTCGTGTCCCAGAACGATCTCCAAGGCTTGGAATCGTTGAAGACCCTCACGATGAACGATTTACCCGAGATAAATCGTCTGGAGAAGACGGTGTTGAAATCGGTACTGAATTTGATAAGTTTGGACGCTTTCGATTATCCCAAATTGGGTTACCTCGACATCCAAGGGTTATTACTAAGAGAATTAGAGAACTAGAATTAGGGTTGTTCGGGGGTAGATTAAAGACGTTAACCTCCGGGACGTTCTCGAGGTTGAGACACACTTCCGTAACGTGCTTAGAAATAGAGAGAATTTTGAACTAAACACGAGTAACTGAAAGACCACATTATCATACATCATAAATAGTCCGGCCGATAACGGGTTACTTCAATAAATCACGAAATAAATCGTAAAATTATAACAGGAAACTTCACAAGTCACCCTACAGTTGATCTCTTCGTTAACAGATGGCGCAATCTTAACCGAATTCAACGTTTAACGCGGCGCCATCTATCGGGCAGTAGCTGAAACTCGAATTAAGCCCCCACCGCCCGCATATCTCCCTTCCTTTCGTCCTTGGAGATGTTCTCTCTGTCGCTCCCGTTGCCCATTCCGCTCTCTAGGTAAGATAATACAGTTTTTAGTTTCCCGCAGTCTATAAGCGGTTTCGTACGCAGCGGAGCGCGCAGATCCCGAGGGCACCCTACCGCTACCTTGGCAGCGCGAACGTACAAACAAACAATAAAATGTGGGCGGTCCCGGTATAAACGAAAATCCGAAAATGAACCGCCCCGAACGCCGAAAAGTCGTGTTCCGCGCGCCGCGTGACTGCAATTTCGCTTTTCGAGTGCCGTTCTAATTAAAGTTCAAAAGAAAAAGGAACGTCATCAGCGAATTCTTCGCCCGAAGGTGTGTGTGAGAGCGCGCGTATGTCAAAGACTGACAAAGGATTTAGACTTTTAAATCCGCTCGAAACACTCCGGACTCGCGTAATTCGAGTTTGTGAGTTCGGTAGGCGGGCTAATTGGCTATTGTGTTGAGAAATAGCCGATGTACGTCAAACGTTCCCCGACGAGAATCATTTAGGTTCGTATACCTGAACTTTTCGCGAACGAAAATACCTTTTTCGGAATTAAACACGCCCGGTAACGTTCGTTTGTTCTGCGCTATCCGACTGCAATCGCCCGAGAATTCAATTCAAAATGTTATCGCTAAAATTAAATATAGAATTTCACGCGCTTCATGCCGTAAAACTTAAAATAACTTATAATTCATCGATATTCTTAAAGCTTATCGAAAACCCTTTAGTTTGAGCCCAAACACCCCATAGTTATCTCGCACGGCTTCCGAGATATCGCGTTCTAAAGTTTAAGCGATGGTGTTTTGTTTCCAGTGTTTCAAAAGCGATTATCTCCGAAACTATCAAAGATAACCACGGACTGTTTGGGCTCATTTAAAAGCATTTTTTAAACCGAATCGAAAGATGGCATTCGTTTATTTTTAATAAGAAGAAATTGAAAATCTACAACCATTATATGCAAAATTTCAAATTAATTCATTCATATTCTTAAAGTTCATAAAAAATTCTTTAATTTGAGCCCAAACATCGTATGTTTATCGCTGATAGTTTCGGAGATATCCCCTTTTAAAGTTCAAGCGATGGTGTTTTGTTTCCAGTGTTTCAAAAGCGATTATTTCCGAAACTATCAACAATAACCATATGGTGTTTAGGTTCATTTTAAAGGATTTTTTAAGCAAAATCGAATGGTTGTATTACTTTATTTTTATCACAAGAAAATAAAAGTTCTACAGTAAACATTCGCGAATTTCAAATTAATTCATTCGTATTCTTGAAGGGCATCGAAAATCCTTTAATTTGAACCCAAACATCGCATATTTATCTCGTATAGTTTCGGAGATATCCCCTTTTAAAGTTTAAGCGATGGTGTTTTGTTTCCAGTGTTTCAAAATCGATTATCTCCGAAATTATTAAAAATAATCATAAAGTGTTTGGGCTCGGTTTAAAGTATTTTTTAAGCCAAATCGAATGGTTGTATAATTTTATTTATTACTCAAAAAGAATAAAAATTCTACAACAAGGAATTATGAATATTAAATTAATTCATCCATATACTTAAAGAGCATCGAAAATCCTTTAATTTGAACCCAAACATCGTACGTTTATCGCTGATAGTTTCGGAAATATCCCCTTTTAAAGTTTAAGCGATGGTGTTTTGTTTCCAGTGTTTCAAAAGCGATTATCTCCGTAACCATTAAAGATAACCACGGACTGTTTGGGCTCGTTTTAAAAGATTTTTTAAGCCAAATGGAATGATAAATAATTTTATTTATTACTCAAAAAGAATAAAAATTCTACAATAAGGAATTACGAATTTCGAATTAATTCATCCATATTCTTGAAGAGCATCGAAAATCCTTTAATTTGAATCCAAACATCGCAAGTTTATCGCTGATAGTTTCGGAGATATCCCCTTGTAAAGTTTAAGCGATGGTGTTTTGTTTCCAGTGTTTCAAAAGCATTTATTTCCGAAACTACTAAAGATAATCATAAAGTGTTTGGGCTCGTTTTAAAGCATTTTTTAAACCGAATCGAAAAATCGTATCCATTTACGTTAACTAAGATGAAATTGAAAATTTGCAATAATTATATGCAAAATTTCAAATTAATTCATTCGTATTCTTAAAGTTCAACAAAAAGCCTTTCATTTAAGCCCAAACACCCCGTAGTTATGTCGCATAGTTTCCGAGATATCCCGTTCTGAAGTTTAAACGATAGTGTTTTGTTTTCTTACTTTGCGAGCGATTATCTCCGGAACCGTTAAAGATAACCATAGTGTTTGGGCTCGTTTTAAAGGATTTTTTAAACAGAATCGAACAGTCGCGTATCCGAGAACAATTGAAATTATACCGGCTGTATTTTGACCTCCAAGAAATAACCGTAAAAACGCAAATGTCTTGTGCAAATTCTATAAAAATTCAAATGGTTTTTTAACGCTCCGTCCGATCGATTTTTATTTTTGACGCGTAAAACAGCAATCGAGCACGGCTAACTGTACTCGAAGGTTAAGTTACCCAATCGGTAATGTTTGTTTGTTCTTTACTTTCCAACTGTAATAGTTCGGGAACTGAAAATTAAACTTGGCATTTCGTAGAGAATCCAAAACATTTCTTACTATTAAATCCATGTTATTTACAGTTCCAGGAAACGCCAAAAGCGGCCAAATGCTACCCCATCGCGTCGTCGACCCATAGTCCGATGGGTTTCTCGACAAACCTCCAGGGAAGGAGCGCCCACGAGGCGCTCCTCTCGCGGCAAGACGCAGAACTAAGACTCCTGGAGACGATGAAGCGATGCCTGGCTTCGAAGGTGCGCTGCGACAGGGAATACGCGTTAGCCCTGAGTTCGGTCGCATCCCAGGGGATGAAAGTGGACAGGAGCGACGAGCTGACCGGCAGCCTGATCACCGCAGCATGGAAGGGCATGATGGAGGAGCTGGACAGCGTCGGGAAGCTGATCAGGCAGAACGCGGATTCGATAGAATCGAAAGCGCTCGACACCCTGAACGTCATGTACACGGAGAAGAGGAAGGCGAGGAAGCAGTACCAGGAGGAGCACACGAGGATAGCCCAACAATTTACCCACGTAAGTGAAAAAATCTGGATCCGCGATTCCCCAAATAAATAACAACGGTGTTATTCTTAAGGGCAATCGAAAATCCTTTAATTTGAGCCCAAACACCCCATGGTTATCTCGCGTGGTTTCCGAGATATCCCACTTTGAAGTTTACGCGATAGTGTTTTGTTTTCTTACTTTGCGAACGATTATCTCCGGAACCGTTAGAGATAACCATACCGTGTCTGGGCTCGTTTCAAAGGATTTTTTAAGCAGAATCGTAATATCGTATTATTTTTTATTTTCCATTGAAAAAAAATTAAAAACCAAACGAAAATTCATATTTTAAATTAATTCGTCGATATCCTTAAAGAATACCAAAAACCCTTTACTTTAAGCCCAAACACCCCATAGTTATCTCGCGTAGTTTCCGAGATATCGCGTTTCGAAGTTTACGCGATAGTGTTTTGTTTTCTTACTTTGCAAGCGATTATCTCCGGAACCATTAAAGATAACCACATCGTGTTTGGACTCGTTTTAAAGGATTTTTTAAGCTGAATTGTAATATTGTATTGTTTTTATTTTCCCGAAAATAAAATAATAAGGCCATAATTAACATCCACTTATTTTAAATTAATTTATCCATATTCTAAAAGACGATCAAAAACCCATTAATTTGAGCCCAAACACCATATAGTTATCATGAATAGCTTCAGATATATCGCGTTTTGAAGTTTAACCGACAGTGTTTTGTTTTCTTACTTTGCAAGCGATTATCTCCGAAATCGTTAAAGATAACCGTAGATTGTTTGAGCTCGTTATAAAGGATTTTTTAGGTAGAATCACAGGATCATTTTGTTTTTGTTTTTTCTAGAAGAAAAATTTAATTTTTAAATCTAGAAGAGATTTTAATTTCAAATTAATTCATCGTTATTCTTGAAGAATATTAAAAACCCTTTAATTTAAGCCCAAACATCGTATCGTTATCTTTGATAGTTTGGGTTCATTTTAAAGGATTTTTTGAGCTAAATCGAATGGTTGTATGGTTTTATTTTTACCACAAGAAAATAAAAATTCTACAATAAACATTCACATTAAATTAATTCATTCATATTCTTGAAGGCTATCAAAAATCCTTTAATTTAAACCCAAACATCATATATTCTTTATTCCTGATAGTTTCTTAAGGTTGTATTGTATTTATATTTCCTTGAAGACAATTAAAAAAATTATGAAAATTTATTTTTCATATTAATTGATTGATATTCTTAAAGACCATCAAGAACCTTTTAATTTAGAATTTTTTAGAAGTATTTCATAGGTGATTATCTCCGAAACTATTCAAGTTAACAATAGGGTGTTTGGGCTCCTTTTAAAAGATTTCTTAAGTAGAATCTTAAGGTCGTATTGTTGAATCGAATGAGTATTGAATATATTGTCGTATATTATTTGTCGAATCTTAAGTTTGTTTTATTTTCAGCGGGAAAACTTAAAAAAAATCCACGATGAAAATTTACATTTGAAATATAAATTTTAACAAATTAATTATTCGCTAGTTTTAAAAGTTATTGAAAACCCTTAAGTTTATTACTCTTAAGTCACCGTATGTTTATATTGAATAGTTTCGAAGATATTGCAATCAAAATTTAAGCAAAATTTAAGCAAGAAAATAAAAATTCTACAATAAACATTCACATTAAATTAATTCAGCGATATTCTTGAAGGCTATCAGAAATACTTTAATTTAAACCCAAACATCGTATGTTGTTTATTCCTGATAGTTTCTTAAGGTTGTATTGTTTTTATATTTCTTTGAAGACGATTAAAAAACATAATGAAAATTTATTTTTCATATTAATTCATTGATATTCTTAAAGAACATCAAAAACCTTTTAATTTAAACCCAAACACCGTATTTCATAAGTGATTATCTCCGAAACTATTCAAGTTAACAATAGGGTGTTTGGGCTCTTTTTAAAAGATTTTTTAAGCAGAATGTTAAGGTCGTATTGTTTTTATTTCCCCCAAAAGAAAATTAAAAAGAATCCGTAATGAAAATTTACATTTCAAATATAAATTATAAAAATTATAATTTACTAATTAACCATATAAAAAATAAATTAACAAATTAGTTTTGAAGGTTATTAAAATCCATTAAGTTTGAGCCCAAACAACGTATGTTTGTATTGAATAGTTTCGAAGATATCCGGTTTTGAATTCCAAGCGATAGTGTTTTGTTTTCTTACTTTGCAGGCGATTACCTCCGGAACCGTTAAAGATAACCATATGGTGTTTGGGCTCGTTTTAAAGGATTTTTTAAGTAGAATCGCAAGGTTGTGTTATTTTCACTTTCCCTTGAAGAAAATCTAAAAAGGGAACGAAATTTTTAATTTCGTATTAATTGTTCAATATTCTTAAAGAATATCAAAAACCCTTCACTTTGAGCCCAAACACCCCATAGTTACCTCGCATAGTTGCTGAGATATCGCGTTTGCAAGTTTAAGCGATAGTGTTTTGTTTTCTTACTTTACCGGCGATATCTCCGGAACCGTTAAAGATAACCATATGATG
>JAWQRM010000513.1:0-21859 GCA_033557675.1 Coptodactyla brooksi | reverse complement strand
CCTTGTTACTTTAATAATTAAAAAAGATAATAAATTGGAACGACTCTATAACCTCAGACTCTCCATCATCATCTCCAACACAAAATAGCAGCATTTAATAGTATGATAGATCGGTTATTAAACGTTCCACTAAACAAAATTAATAAAGTACTTAATATAATAAAGAACTTAAATATACGGAAGAGTTAGTTATACATAACGGGTTTAATAAAAATATATAACATTTTAAGAAAAAAGAAATTTAAAATCGACTTACGTAAACATATTACTCTTGAAGCAGCACCTAAAGAAGAATCATTCATTAATCTTCCCTATGATAAAACCACTAAAGGATTCCACTATTAAAAGTCGGTTAGGTAATCCAAAATATAAAATAGATTTAACAAAGAAATCGGGGATTTACAAAATAAGTTGCACAAATTGCGATCAAAGTTACATCAGACAAACGCGTAGGTCTCTTAAAATTAGGTATAAAGAGCACTTAAATCACTTAAAAATTATAAACCAGATAAATCCAGTGTAGCTGCCCACATGATTACTCTTAACCATAGGATAAATGATAAAATAGAATTGATTAAACAAGTTAATTCTAATAATCAACTTGACGCAGCGGAAAGTCTAGAAAATTTTAAAAACAAAAATAAAATATTTAATAACGGCCCTGCCCCTATACCTACCTCGATCCTTTTTGATCTCATAGGTAGAAGAACAAGGTAATTAAAACCTAATTATAAGTAAGTGAAGCGATTAAAAAGTGATTAGGGTAGGTATATAAGTCTGGTTTTTCATTTCAGTTGTTCATTCTCCTAAAGACAGCTTATTCGATGAACCGAAACATATATTAAATTTTAAAACATTAGTGTTGTGGTTGAGGTGTTTGTTAGTTCTAGAGACTACGAGACCACAGGTTTCCGTTTCTATGATTTAATCGAGTGAATAAATCATAGAAACAAACAAATGTAAATGATATTTTGAGGATTCAGCAAGTTTCATATATCCAGTGTATAGATTATTATTCTTATTTTTGTTGATTAAACTATAACCAGTCTAAATGTATCTAAAATATGTCATGTAAAATATTATACTTTACATAAATGTTTAGTATACAGAAATTTAAACCACGTAGCACTTTTTATCACAAATATTTTTATTACAAAATTTCTACAATACTTAACCACATAATTTAGTTTATTTCTTAGCTTTTATCTAAAAGAAAAGCATTTTCAATCATAGAAAGGAATTAAAAGACATTTAAAACTGAAAAATAACTTCTCGACCCACATTTCACTAATCAAATTAGAATCATCGGGCTCAATGAAAGACATTTCAGACCATCTTTCATCGCTACTGATGATGGTAACTTGGTTGGCGAAACGTGCCTCGAGCAGTTGTTTTTCGGTTTTGCTGTAGTGATAACATTGTTTAACTTTCTTACTAAGCCACAACTTTAGAAGCATGCATTGTATACAGGGTGTATAAGAACTTGTATCCCAACATTTAAATGGATAACGATAAAATGTTAATGTAAGGTTCAAAATTATATTTATATTTTCCCCATAAGCCGTTTGAGGATCACTGGTCCATAAGTTTCGAACGGTGGACGAGAGATACGGACTGTTTACGACCGCTCCAAGGGCAGGACGGGGGCGCCAGTAGTCCCAAGTGTATCCTAGAAGGTGAATACAATCGCCGGCTTGGGTATTTTTTTATCCAGAAGGCAGAACGTAAGCTCTGTAAACATCCAGTGCACCCAAAAATGTTCCGATAAAGTCCCGAAGGTACAGTTTTTCGATTCGAATGTTTTTTTGCACATTAATCACTACTGTTTGTCATCGATCGTTTTCCTTTCAAATATTGGGGGTAGGTTCTTATACACCCTGTATATCGCGCCGTACGAGGGCTTACTGAGATGTCTCATAAATATCTTTTATATTTACTTGTAGAACGGTGCTCAATTACTATGGGAGCGATAATAGTGGTAATTAATAATAGTAACAGAAATTTGATCAAATATTTTTTTAAACATTTTTTTAGTCAAAGAAATATTTTTGATTTTAGGGTAGCATAATTTACTGGCATCACTTCTGTTTTGCCAGTAAATTATTCTTCTGAAGAAATCTTTCTGTTTTTGAAATGTAATTACTGCAGTAAAGGATAGTATGTATAAAGAGTACACTACAGCTTGATAAAGCACGTGAGTACTACTAATAAATTAAGAACTAACAAGGTAATACCAGTGGAATTTATGGACTATTTCTCTATTACAAATTCACAGATTAGCTTCGGTAAACAGCTTTTGTCATTGTTCTTTTTTTTCGCAGATTGTGCGACGATATTATAAAATCGTGAGACATAACAGTGACTTAGCACCTCCATAAATATTGTTAGGTTAATGTGTTAATCGCATCTCTCTCATCTTTACCTGAAACCAGTACAAAAACAACTCGATTGTATAGCACACGATTTTATTTATGCAAGTATTAATTCACGGAAACTAACAAATAATCATTTTAAAATATTATTTGGAAATGTTACTCACTGTGCTTGCATACCTTTTATTGCCGATTAATCCTTGCTCAATTGTAAAAAGAAACGAAAGCCTGACTCAACGACCTCCACCATTGCTGCGTTTCAATAAACAATAAACCTAACAAAACGGCACAAGAAAACAATTAAACGTGCACTTGCTAACGCAGGCTTTTGTTTGCTGTTTTTATTGCTGCTTCGTAATGGGTAATGCCTTTTAAAATTGTTTTTGGTATTGTAAGGAAAAAAAATAACTAAAAATATAAAACATATTATAATGTCTATAAATATTATATTATTACAACGATATAGAACATTATTTTAGTACGTGACCTGCATTATGGGTTCCATTCCGTTATTTGATTTTTCTGTATTTACCCTCATTTTTCTATTAAGTTATACAGGGGTATAAACGGTATTATTCCCGTGTCTTTATTAATTGCACTCTTGCATCCAAGAATCTATTGTGGGGTACATTTCCAGGTAATCTCACGTTCCCTACACTAATTCTATGATTGCTGTTAAAAGCATGTTCAGCTAAGCCACATTTTTCTATGCTACCGTACTTTACATGAGTCATGTGCTCTTTAAACCTTGTTTGTAAGTAAACCTGTTAGTTTGACATTGTAAATATGGCATTGTAAACAAATACACAAAAGTCATTATTCCATACCATAGTTTTCGATTTATTTTAATTTTCAAACAAAGCAACATGTAAAATCGTATTTTAACTTAAAACAAAATAAGTGATGCAAGGTTCTAAAAACATGTCGTTATTTAAACAACCGCTAACTTAAATATTTTTAAGATGGATGCAGATGAAGAGAGATTTCTTTTAAGACACCTCTTTCCTTAAGTACTGCTACGTTTGCGTAATTCGTTTATTTTTGCTGGATTATTTTCCAAATCGGTTTATTGAATGCAAGCTTTAATGACGCATACAGTCCTTCGTTTGAATTGCAATATTTGAATAATTAATTGGCAGCAAAAAAATGCAAAAAAATGATACAAATAAATTTCGGATTTCCAGTTCAAAATGTTCAAAAAATGGCACAATCCAACAAATTGGCTCGTAATAACGAAACTACAAACATCAATATAAAATAATAATTAAGAGGACACCTATTGTAGTTGTTCGTAGAAATAAAGTTTGCTGTTAGGAATACAAAACAATGCCTGCATATCTGTCCAGGTAATCTTCACAGATTATATGAATAATATGTTTTGTATCACACGTGAAGGAAAAACACTGCTATTAGTCAACCTCTTAATTATTGTCGACCTTTTGAACTACAATCTTCGACACAATCCTTGTTCTAACAAACAAAGGATCTAGACGTAATCTTAATTTGAATTACTAAACAACTTGTTTTACTACTTAATTTCGTTGTAATTTGTTATAACGTTATGACGTCTCGCCAGACTTTCGCTTAGCGTTTCTGCGTTGAAATAAACATTGCATTCTTAATCATTGTTTTTATTAATTTTTTATTAATCATTGTTATCAGTTTTTATTACTTAATATTTATGTAATTAGATGCCGGTTGAATTCTCTACGATAAAGACTATTTGATATAATTTAGATATGCAAATAAACAGAGCAACATTTTCACACTGCACATTCACTATTTTAAATCCTCTAGAACAGTACGTAGGTACACGATAATTATCTATAAATATTTCCTTCTCGTCAGAAACCTTTTAACCGCAACTGAAAATCGCCAAGTACTTCGAATGAATCAGGCAAATAAACAAAGGCACGTTTTCACACCACGTATCTAATTTATTCAATTCGTGTTGCAAAATTCCATTTTGTTTTGGTTAGTAGGTTGTTAGCGCCATGTGAATGCTGATAATTGATGATAATAATTCGCAATAAAAAATATAGTTACTCATTTGTTATTATATATTAAAGTGCCTATTAATAAATTAGCGGTGAGAAATTCACTAACTTAAATTATACACACATTGCCAATTGTTTTTGGTAAATTACTGGACACCTATTATTGGATTCGTACTTTTTGGTTTCATTATTCACTAAATGAAACACGTCTTTTTATACACTTTATTAATTAAGTTTAGTACCCCACTAAAAATAAAATAAACGTATTATTAAAAAATAAGAATACTATTATCTAAAGATACTTTATACGATTAAAATACTTACTCGTAGTAAAAAATTAAAATAAAATCAATAAACATAATCGGATATGAAAAATAATGAATAATTGCAAGAGAAAGGTAAAACCTTTGAAATGTAAAGAAAAGAATTTATTAGATGTATTTTTGTTTAAAGTCGAATAGATTGTACTAAATCTAACAACAAATATATCATATTAAACGAGATCTTAATTTGATATTTAAATTAATTTTATTTGATGCAACGATCAATTGATAATAAATATATAATATATAAATATAAGGAAATAATAAATATTCTTTAAAAAATAATATTTTTTGCTAACTAATATTATCCTTAATTTTTGGCTACTGTCAAACACCTTTGACAATAGCCAAACTTCTAACACCTTGTTCTTTACTTTCAGGCTTAAGCAAATCTGATTAATTCAATTCATCTTTTGCGAATTAATAAATTGTATAAGCTGTAATCTCACCCGATAGATTCTCTACAGGGTTCAGGACTGATGATGGAGAAGGCCTTCAGCTAGAATAATTCAAACTCTGGAACATTATTTATGAACATGTTAATGTGATAATATCTCTAAATCGATCAATGAGATAACAAACAAGAATTTAAAAATAAGTATTATAGATTTGGAATTAAATAGTAGATATTTGATCCAAAAACAAATTTCTTGAAATTATCAGAGTTTCATTAGTAGAGTTCCCCGTTTGGGCCCCCTACTATGTACATCCCGCCGAAATATTTAGTTGTTGGCTAGGATAATACGTAAAAAAATAAATATATTTCAATAATTATTAAATTTTATAATTATTAAAAATATTAATATTAATAACAAATATTTCAATAATCTATAAGAGTTTTGCAAAATTACAACAGTTGTTTTCAGTTGTTCTTTAAATAATTATTCTTAATTTCATAACGCTTAATTTCATAATAGTATAATGATAGTACGTACATTCCACTCTACATACCTCAGTATATGCCACTTATTTACAATAAAAACTGGCGTATTAGCTATATGGTTATGGTTATAAAAAAGTCCAGTATTTCAAATTTGACATATGATCACTAACTAAATAAAAAAATGACACACTTTTCACATTTTGTACGTCAATCAAACAAAAATAAAACTAATACTTATTCAATTTTAATTATACTTGTTTTGAAAGATAAGAAAAAAAAACGAAAAATGTTGTTTGCCATTTATCTGGTGCTTATTACATTCGCTTGCAAAACACTGTCCAAATTATTAATGAATTCTCACATGTCTATGAACACTGTTTATGGAGTGTGACGCAAGAGACTAGGTAAAGAAACATCTGCAAGTCGATATCCTTGATTGGCACATGTTTAATTACTTGACCAAATATTGCTGGCGTATCTAAATTCAATTGATATTTGCTAACACGTGCTAGTGCTTTATTAAGGTAATGGGCCTACTTAAATGTTATATCATACGGAACTTGTATAACGGACGATCGCAGGGGAATATATTAAAGTTTCGCCAGTTAAGGATTAGTGAGGAATAAATTCGAATTTCGCAATGCAAAAAAAATGAAGGTCTTCTCATTAGTCCAAAACTATACGTGTGCGGGACTTGGAAGCTCAACAGAGATCTGTTCTGGAGGATATTCCAGAATGAGCAAGCAAAAGTATTTTGCCAACGTCCTACAGGAACATATATGACGTCCCATAGGAACATATATCCTGGCGGGACACATATGTTCCGTCGAGAAATATAAGATTGTGTATTTTGCCCAATGGTCAGATAACAGTACAGTATTTGTCGTGCAACCATATTTTTCATTGGGCGATTAATTATAAACATTCTTAAGCAAAGTTAGTTATTTACAAAAGACTATTGTTGATCGGAAAGTAATTTCGTTTCTTTCGCAGCAAAGGGGTTAGTTGTATTTTAACCAACCAACTTCATCCCACACCGTATATGCATTACATATTCTGACATTGCAAAGTTTGTGAAAATATTTTGTTCGGTTCTGTGCAATTGTTTTCTTTTTGTGTTTTATGAAACATGGAGAATGAAAAACAACATTCTCGGCACATATAAAAAAGGTAAAAATGCCCTTCAAGCGAGAAAAGAATTAGTCGATGTGTAGGGAGAAGATGTATTGACAGAACGCCAGTGTCAAAATTAGTTTGCAACATTTTTTGCAAAAATTTGCAAAATTTTCTGCAAGTTTGCAAAATTTTTGGGAGAATACCACGATCAATTCTAAAATATACTGTCATCAACTGGACAAATTACATGATTTTTTGCAAACTGGTTTGCATTTTTTTGCAAAAGTTTGCAAAATTTTTTGCAAGTTTGCAAAATTTTTCGGAGCTCTTTCCAAAATTTTTGGGGGAATACCGCGATTAATTCTAAAGTGTACTGCCATCAACTGGACAAATTGCATGATTCACTCAAACTGAAAAGGCCAGAATTGATCAATAGAGAAAATATGATGTTCCACCAAGATAGTGCAAGACCGCATACCAGTTTGGCAACCCGCCAAAATCTTTTACAGCTTGGATGGAATGTACTACCATACCTATCATATTCTTCAGATCAAGCATCTTCCGATTATTACTTGTTTCGGTGTCGACAAATTTTGTTGGACGGCAAAACCTTTACTTTAAAGGAAGCCGTCAAAAATGACTTGGGTCAGTTTTTTGCCAGCAAGGATCAGAAGTTTTATGAGCATGGAATCATGTTACTGCCAGAAAGATGGCAGAAGGTGTTGCAAGCAGTATTTCTTGAATAAATGAATAAATTACTTCTTCACCCACTTTATACCAAATCGCTAATAGCAGGAAGCGATATTGTAACACTGTCGTAATTATTGGTTCCTATATTGGGTCAATGTTTGTCAGAACATTTTCTCTACACTAATTGCCTCGGCTACGCTCGTGCGCGGCCACAAAGACTAAACAATTTTTACACGTAATGCTGATTTAATTCACAAAGAACCAACGTGAGCTGTTAAAGTCTGTATTCCATTCAAATGAAGCAAAACATATTCTCAAGAGTGTATTTGTGTTGTATCACTGAATTGATAACATTTCTGTTATTCATTTATTAGAAAAATTATTAAAAAATTATGCAGAAAAATCTATCGGATAAATGGAATATACAAATGAATAGATAAATTGTTGTAGACGATTTATCAAAATAATTATTCTTTAAGAATTCTGAAAAATATGAACATATGAAATATTATTTCATGGTTATTTTGTTACTTCACTGCTTAGCTTTAATTTTCAACACCAAAGAATTTATCTCAAGTTAAATTTAACACCTTTCTTTATCTTTACAGCTCGACGTCGACGAAGGACCAAGCAGTCGCACGATGACGAAGGCCTACGAAGAAGACGCTAACCGGAATGGTTCAGCGAAAGCTAACGACGTGTATACTGTATCCGTCACAGGGGCGTATGATAATGAAGGATTCAAAGGAGACGGCGACAATGGCAACTTCAAAAAACCAATACAGGAAATCACAGACGAAGAAGCTTTCCAGCAAGGAAAGTTCAAGATGTCACGCAAAGAAAAGTGGCGCATCTTGAAGAATGTAACCGCAGTATCGTTCGCTTTCATGGTCCAATTCACGGCCTTCCAAGGTACGGCCAATTTACAGAGCAGTATTAACGCTAAGGATGGCTTGGGCACGGTTTCCCTAAGCGCCATCTACGCGGCCTTAGTGGTCAGTTGTATATTCGTCCCGACCTTCTTGATTAAGAGGTTAACAGTCAAGTGGACGCTTTGTATATCCATGCTATGTTATGCTCCGTACATCGCAGCACAATTTTACGCTAAATTTTGGACACTAGTACCAGCTGGAGTTATTCTCGGTATTGGCGCTGCTCCCATGTGGGCTTCCAAAGCTACCTACCTCACTCAAGTCGCCGGAGTTTACGCCAAGATCACGGATCAGGCAGTGGAAGGGATCATAGTAAGATTTTTCGGTTTCTTCTTCTTGGCTTGGCAAACCGCCGAATTGTGGGGAAATTTAATTTCTTCGCTAGGTGAGTACAACTTTCCCAAAACCTGTAAACGTTCTGCAATTTGACTTTTCTCTTCGACGCAGTCCTTAGCAATCCTCATGGTGGTGTAGCATCAGTTGGTAATGAAACTTTGTCAAACTTCGAAGAGTGCGGCGCAAATTTCTGCCTCATGAATATAAACAACAACGAGAACTTGGCCAGGCCTGCAGATTCTGAAATTTACGAAATATCTGGAATCTATCTTGCGTGCATCTTTGCGGCTGTTATTATCATTGCAATTTGTGTGGATCCCCTTTCTCGGTAAGCACATTACTGTATTATAATCTAGGACGTTTTTGAGTAGTTAAAATATAGTATACAATACATACACAGTATGATAATTAAACAACGAGAATTTTTAGACATACGTACATGTTTAAAAGTTATTATTTATTCAAAATAGATTCCATTTAACTCAATACACTTTCTAGTGGCCTTTGGTACCTGAGTAACAGTTGCTTGAATGGCTGAAATACCATCGCCACTTTCAGTTTAGGGAAAAAAATCCTTATGTGGTGGTATCATCCAATAAAAACGGCTATTTTCCTGCTGAATATTCAGGCCTAACCCGTACAATTCTTGACCACAAACGATGAAAAACTGCTAAATAATACTCTCCATTGACAGTTTTACCTTGTGGAACAAATCCCTTGTGGACAATCCTTTGTGAATCATAAAAAGTAATCAATATTGTCTTGATTCTTGGCTTCTGGAAACGCATTTTGTTTTTTTGGTTTTGACTCGCCTTTCGACTTTCATTCTGCAGATTGACGCTTAGTTTCTAGATCATATTTAAAGCGCCATGTTTTATCACCAGTTATGGTCGAATCGAGAAAATCTGGACCATTTTCAACAGTTTTAATGAGGTCTTTACAAAGCTCTACACGAGCTTTGTAAAGACTTGAGGAACAGTTCTTGAGTCAAAATTTGACGAACAGTTTCTCTATTTCGTTTCTAATTCTTTCGCCAACATTCTCACAGTAAAATTTCCGTCGACAGCAATGATTTCACGCATTTTTTCTACCAATTCACAATTTTTACTTTCTGGACGACCAGGTTTTTAAATCATCATTTAGATCTTCACGACCACTTTTAAAACGATTGAACCACGCATAAACTCCAGCTTTAGACATAAAATCATCACCATACACTTTTTTCATCAATTCGTAAGTCTCAGCACATTTTTTTCTCAGTTTAAAATAAAATTTAATATTACTCTCTGTAATGTTTTTACGACATCAACATAATTTTTACCGTCATTCAAATAGCTGTAACTTTGTAACCTGTCATCCGATTAGCATGAACTTGGGTGCGTTCGAAAGAGGTGACTTGTATCTTTCTAATAATATAGATTAGATGGCGCTATATATCGATAGATGGCGCTACGTGTTCTATAAACAAACAAGGAAAGATGGAAACTTGACTAATTTCTTTTGATTTCGAATATATCGAAAACCATTTTGTGGTTTTCGTTTTTATTTCTTTTGATTAAGGCCGAAAAAGTCTCTCTTTAATATTCGCTGTGTCGATTAAGTGAACTGAGATGATTGAACATTCAATTCGTTTTTACTTATATGCTTCATATCAGATTTTTGTATCTTTGACTTCAAAAATACTTCATTTTCTCTGGTTATAATAATGTAACACAATATTATGGTCTAAGTTTTTATTTTAAGCAAGTAAGATTTTCTATCAATACTTCATCGGAAGTGTTTGCATTTTACCTACACAACAAAGAAAATGATATTCTCAAATGAAGAAAAACAACGTGATGTGGTGAAAATTGGGAGTAAGGTGAAGTAAGATGATGATTTTCTGATGAAAACCGAAAGGCAAAAGATGGAGTGGAAGGAAATTAGTAAAATGCTATGAATACTTTGTAAAAATTGACGAAATAGTGGTAGAGGCTGAACCTTTCTGATGAAAGGATCATAAAGGCTTTAAAATAGAAGCATCTGTAACTACTAGCTTGAAACGCATGTAGATTCATTTGCCCCAATTTCCTTGATTAACTGAAATTGCACACAGCATGGCTTCGTGAAATGACTTGATGGATCTCGCGGAAAATATTACTCAGTATACGAAATGCACCAAAAGAACCGTACCAAAGAATATTTCCGATTGGCCTTCGTTAACGAGTTATTGCTAAAAGGAAAAGAAACAACTTTTAACTAATAATTTAAATTCCATTTAGGTGTTAAAAGCATTTCAGTAGACCTTGTCGCTGCAAGGCAAGACTTGTCAAGCGCTAGTTGTATGTACTTAGTCTTGTAAAAATTACTGTAATTTGCCAAAGAGCACAATTTAAATCCAATAGAGAGAAGTACTGCCGCTACAGTATGTGCCTGAAAACAGTTTAAAAACTTACGCTGTGACCAACGTTTACTGGAGGGAGGAATTAATCTTCGTAAAAAATCATTAGGGTGTCCAGACAGATTACCATTTATGAAGTAGAACAAATTCTTAAAATATATAGTTTAGGCAGAACTAACTACAAGAACATAAGCATTTCATTCGAAACTCATATTTCACCTACCGCAGTTCAAAAAGTATTTAGGAGGTATGCAGCTGTGATAATTTTGTTGTAAATGGTTGATTGGCAGAGTGAACAATGATGTTCGTTTTATTGAAAAAAATCCTTTGGTTTAATGAATTTATTAAACCAAATAAATTCATTAAACTTAATGAATTTATTAATCTTAAGCTTCTCTCATTTGTCTATAATATGTGAGTTATTTTTATAATTACGAGAGAATAAAGACCGTATTATTATTATCTACATAAGTAATAATAAATTCACATAACCAGCATATTCTGAGTGAGAGCAATCATTTCAAACGTACACAACCATTTTAAGACGTCATGTAAGAAGATTGTGGGTAAACATTTTTGTGGGAATATGAATTGGTCAATATATCAACTTATAAATGAAAATTTTTCACTATACCTTGGAGATGTTTGATTTGCTGCAAGATTGCATTGCTGGTTCCCACACGATGATGCTTCAGCCCATCATAACTTAAAAGTAAGGAAGTTTTGGGCTAATTTCCTAACTTCATAACCCAAGTCACCGGATATTAACCCCCTGGATGATCTTTTCTTGAAAAACATGAAACAGTTCGTGTTTCATTGTTACACCTTGCTTTTATTATCGCAATTTTAAAGCAAGTTGTTTCTTACTCCTTTTTGTCCATGACTTGTTAAAATTGTCATTTTTGATATAGAATTATTCTCTATTGGTGTAAATGTTCTTTCAATAAACCGACCTGTGCATTATATATTTGACAGCTACATTTTTTAAACAATAAATTGGTAGAGTTAAGACTTAAGCAGCAATAAATATTGGGTTGTTCGCAAAGTAATTTCGTTTTTCTTTATTGGCAGCAGCGGCGATAGTTCTATTTTGGCCAGCCAACTTCATCCTAAAGCATATATGCATTGCATATTCTGATAGCTGACATTGCAAAGTTTATGTGTGAAAATATTTCCTTCGATTCCGTGCAATTGTTTTCTTTCTGCGTCTTATGAAACATGGAGGATTAAAAACAGCATTTCCGGCACATTTTGCTTTTAAAAAATGCTTTAAAATTTTGCAAGTTTGCAAAATTTTTGGGAGAATACAACGATCAATTCTAAACTGTACTGTCACCACAGTACAAATCTTTTTGCCAAAGTTTGCAAAATTTTTTACAAGTTTGAAAATTGTTTTGCAAATTTGCAACATTTTTGCTAGCTCTTTTCAAAATAATTGGGAGGATACCACGATCAATTCTAAAATGTACTGCCATCAACTGAACAAATAAATTTACAAAATTGTTTGCAAGTTTGCAAAATTTTTGGGAGAATACAACGATCAATTCTAAAGTGTACTGTCATCAACTAGACAAATTGCATGATTCACTCAAACAGAAAAAGCGAGATTTGATCAATAAAAAGATGTATAGTTTTTCACCAGGATAATGCGAGACCGCATACCACTTTGGTAACTCGCCAAAAGCTTTTACAGCTTGGATGATAATTTTTTTTGAACGGCAAAACCTTTACTTTAAATGAATCCGTCAAAGGTGACTTGGATCAATTTTTTGCCAGCAAGGATCAAAAGTTTTATGAACGTGAAATCATGCTATTGCAAAAGAGCCTTTACCTTACTTAAAAAAAGAGCCTTTCATTTTCACCAAAAGAAAAACGAAATTACTTTGCAAACAGCCTAATGTATGCAAAAAATGTACTATTTAAAAGACGAAGTCGCATGAAGAAATCGTGGAAATTGTAGATATACAGACGGATGAAAATCCACATTGGATGGACCACAATTAGACCCTTCTTTTTAGGCTGAAACCTTACTGGAGATAATTACCTTCACTTCTTAAGGAATGAACTTGCTCCTGTTTTAACCCAGCCATGTCCGAATACGGCAAATGCGGATATACCAAATCATCCAACTTGACTCCAGCAGGATGGACTTCCGCCTCATTATGCAGCAAGCGTCCGACAGTATTTAAATCAGGTGTTTCCACAGATATGGATTGGTGAACCGAGGGCATATTGAGTGACCACCAAGGTCGCTGGATTTAAATTCCCTTGACTGCTATTTATGGGGATATCAGAAAAGGAAAGTATGCGAAAGTACACCGCAAAAATTCCATAATTTATTATCCTCCCATGAAATAATTCAATTAACATGAATATGACTTTTTGAAGACACCGTATATATACAATATGTGTCTCATTATATAGATGATTAAAAGTAACGGTGAAATCAAGTTTCTTCGCAGCTCGGTTATTCATCATAACCATGAACAATATCAACAATAACAGAATGCACTTCAAGGAAGGTGTATACACCTTTCTTACGACATACAATATCTCGTTGCGTAACAGTCACCACTCGATCGTAGCGTGTTGATGTAAGTACTTTGCCTGTGGTTTTGGTTGCTGGTTGACGCGCCTGACAAAGAGAGAAAGAGATAGGAAGAGGGAGAGGGAGAGGGAAAGGCGGTGGACATGAAGTGATTTCAATGCGAAGTGAGACCTCGAACCCTGTGGGACGAAAACAACAGAAATGGCACAGAATCAGTAAACACTGCATTTTCTTTTTATCGGAATAATTATAAATCGGTATATATCCTTTTATACCAGATCGAAGGCCAAATTAAGGCCATTTCATCGCTGGAATGCACAATATTACGTTGTCTCACTTTGGCGACGTCTCAAAAGGAATATCCCAGCATTAACTTTAATGGTTAATGAAGTTCTCCAAAATCTGAAAAAGCTTTTTACTACGGAGATCAAAATGCGAATAAGAAATAGTTTAATTAACAAAACAGCGTTTAAATAGTAGCTGTCGAAGTTTTCTGCTCGTTATAAGCTTCAGCAGTTCAAATATTTAAGTAGGTTCAAGCTATTATCGTTTTTTTGACGTCGTTAAAAAATCTGGCGAAATAATAAGCCCTAATTAAGAGATCGCATGTTAAAGAAGAGCCAATTTCACAAGATTAAATTGCTCGTTTTCCTAATGGTAGGTGAAGTATAAAAAACAGTGCAAGGTTGAAACTATCAAAGACTTTGAAGGTCTTATAAGGGGAAAATTACGTATATTTATCTACAAAAGTTTATCTTCAGGGCTGAATATATGAACTATTATTCCTGTAAAAATTATATGTTGTAATTATTAGTGACATGAGGCAAATGCCGTTACAACATCGAAACTCTTAGTTTCGTATTGATGTTTATATTCGAAGCTTTACGTTTAATGCACGTGAACATTTTTAATTATGTGTTTCGAAATTTTGTGTTCGAAGTCACCTGCAATTAAAGTAATAAATATAATTGAATTAGGTATAAGCAAGGCACTAAAGTGAAAGTTCTCACATCTATGCTGACTTAATTACTGCATTAAATTAAGTATTTGAAAGAATGCTATGGAATGTGTCAAGCAAACAATGACCGTAAATCTCGTCACGTGTACGAATACTGTTATTGTTTATACTACTCGCTTTGTTGTATTGTATTATTTTATTATTTGGTATGAATTATTCACGTGAAGAATTAGGTCATCTGACTTTATTTAGGGAAAATGCGATAGAAATTGTCTTTTAGCAAGTCATAGAATGGTTTGTAAGAACAAATTAAGCTAAACATAGTTATGAAGGAAGTGGTCTTAAAGAAGAATATGAATTTTTTATTATTAAGTGAATCACATTGGATTGAGTAGTACAACGATGAGGAGGATAATTAAAACATGTCATCCCCTTAACATGCAGTTACACTAAGAATAAAAAGGCAATAATTTGTTGTCATGACCTCCACCAATGGGAAAGTGGATAAACACAACCTGCATTACTATTCTGATCAAAATGGTATTTTTCCTTCTAAATCACCTACCAACACAAGTGGTCTTTAAACGTTTGGGAGAAATAATCGAGATTTGTTGGCTGATTTCTTCCAACGTTCATTTAGACGCATTAAAACATTAGTAGGTTTTAAAAAATAATTAGTTGCAAATATTACACTAATTAAGATACACATCTGCTGTACCTCACTTTGCTGCTAAAGCTAGCACATGATTGGATGTAAAATTTCCCCAGAAGTGAATGTAGTACACAGTATGACAATTAAATAACAAGAATTTTAATTTTAATCATAGAACACGTACCGCCATCTACCGAACAAGTCACCTCTTTCAAACGCACCTAAGTTCATGCTAATTGAATGACGGTAACGACGATTTGAATTACGGTAAAAATTGTATTGATGCCGTAAACATAATGGAATAAAGAGCAAATATTAAATTTTGTTTTAAACTGGGAAAGAAATGTGCTGAGACTTACGAATTGATGAAGATTTAAATGATGAAAAACCTGGTCGTCCAGAAAGTAAAAATCATGCTGAATTGGTAGAAAAAATCCGTGAAATCATTGCTGTCGACGGAAATTTTACTGTGAGATTGTTGGCTGAAGAATACAAAACAAATAGAGAAAATGTTTGTCAAATTTTGACTCAAAATTTGAGAAAAACAGAAGTTTGTGCACGTTTTGTTCCACATGCTTTAAATGACGACCAAAAAATTGCTAGTGTAGAGCATTGTAAAGACCTGATTAAAACTGCTGAAAGTGATCTAGATTTTTTGATTCGATCATAACTGGTGATGAAACATGTTATTTTTAATATGATCCAGAAACTAAGCGTCAATTTGCAGAATGGTAGTCGAAATGGTAGTCGAAAAAAATTGGGTTTTCAGAAGTCAAGAATCAAGACAATGTTGATTACTTTTTATGATTCACAAGGGATTGTCCACAAGGAGTTTGTCCCACAAGATAAAACTGTCAATGAAGAATATTACTTAACGTTTCTGGTCAAGAATTGTATGTGTTACGTATGGATATCCAGCAGGAAAATAACTGTTTTATTGCATGATAATGCACCACCGCATAAGACTTTAAAAGTTCGTGAATTTTTGACTAAAAAAATATCGATGTCATTAACCATCCACCGCATTCGCCTGATATATCACCGTTTGACTATTTTCTTTTCCCTAAACTGAAAATTGCGATGAAAGGATCGTGTTATGGTGATATTTCAGCCATTCAAGCAGCTGTGACGCAGGTAGTAAAGACCATTCCTAAGGATGACATACAAAAATCTGTGCATGCATTGGTTCATCGTGCTGGGAAGTGTATTGAATTAAATGCAACCTATTTTGAATAAAAAATAACTTTTAAACATAATTCATTGTGTTTTCTGAATATCTAAACATTCTCGTTATTTAATTGTCATACTATGTACAATACCTCTAGACTTTTCTTATGGAATTATGTGAAAGAATATATCACGATCCACCCACAACTGTGCACATATCCAAAATATTAAATAGCTGCTAACATTTGCATTTTAAAAAATCTAAAAATAATTCTTTGATGTGCAAGGGATCTTTCTGAAGCAGAATTCAAATGTGCACTGAACAACAAGATCAACATTTTCTGAACATTTTCTTTGATTTTCTTATATTCTTTACACTTGTCCAAAATTTAGATATAAAAATTAAATTTATATCTGATTAGGCGAACAGGTATACTTAAAAAGCTTACCGCTTACTGTTTTTTTGACAGGATGCTATGTCGTCCTCCAAGTATATGAATTTCATTACATTTTGTAATTAAATCAAAATAACTGTGAATATACCATCTTTGGTGACATAAAAAAATACAAGATGTTCTATTTGAGATAAGTGAAATGTTGGCATTTTAACATTTCGAATAATGGAAGGTAGTAAAAAACATCCTGTACAAACGATTCCTTTTTTGAAATGGAATGTTGACTAGCCTATTATAAATCAACAACGACAAAAATGGTGTAGCTATTTCTTTGAGTTTTGGTATAGAATAAGTAATATAAATTTGATTTACAACATTGAAACAATTTATATGATATTTTGTTAAAAAATAACAACCAGTATATATGAGAAGAATTTTAGATCGTGGAGTGCTCTGGTAGTTTATTTATACTACTTTTTCTGAAATCAGTTGCATGGAAACTATCGCCTATGCATGCTGGTGGTCCACACTATATAAATACATTAAGATACCAGACGGTTAATTGGGAAAAAACCATATCAATTATAATTAACACACATTCTCCAAATTTTTATGATAAAAAACAAGTATTTTGTACTAATGAAGATTTCTAAAAATAGCTTCAGAAAATGTTCCTCGTTTCTGCCCAATTGTTATTACCTTTCAGCAATGTGATAACAGGCAAACTAAGGAAAAACATGAAAAATGACACAATTAAAATATCACCGCAAAAGCATCAATAAAACAAACATATAAATAATATGAAATATGTTACTGCACCATCATCAGAGCCGGTAATTATTGGGTTGTTCGGAAAGTAATTTAAGTTTTTTCACAGCAGAGGCGTTTGTTGTATTTTAACTACCCAACTTCGTTCTAAACCGTATATGCATTATATATTCTAACAGCTGACATTGCAAAGTTAATGTGTGAAAATATTTTGTTCTGTGCAATTGTTTTCTTTTTGTGTTTTATGAAACATAGAAAATCAGAAACAGCACTTTTGATTATCTGTTTTTCTCAATCGAGAAAAGATTATGTGACGAATATGGAGATGTATTGACAGAATGCCAGTGTCAAAACTGGTTTGCAAAATTTTTGCAGAAATGAAAAAATTTCATTTTTTTTGAGATTTTGCAAAATTTTCAAAATTTCTTTTCTGAAGTATACTGTCATCAACTGGACAAATTGCATGATTCACTCAAACAGAAAAGGCCAGAATTGATGAATAGAAAAAAAATCAGAAGAATAGAAACTGATCAATAGGAAATCCAGTTTGGTAACTCTCCAAAAGCTTGGATGGGGTCTACTACAGATCCTGCAGATCTGGCCTTTCATTCCAGCCAGACCTATTGCTTGTTTCGGTCTGCACAAAATTTTCTGGACAGTAAAACCTTTACTTTAAATGATGCCGTCCAAAATGACTTGAATCAGTTTTTTACCAGCAAGGATCAGAAGTTTTATCAGTGTGGAGTCATGCTACTGCCAGAAAGATGGCAAAAGGTGTTGGACCAAAATGATGAATATTTATATAAAATATTTATCCGCTCCAAGAAAAGTGCCTTTCATTTTCACCAAAAAACCAACGAAATTACTTTCCGAACAACCCAATACAAAAACAATGAACATAAGTTATTACTAAAATGTTGATATATGTACCTACAGTCTATCAATTTACGGACAAAATTGTACGTATAGCCTCTCAAGAACCCATAGGCAGATATAAAAAAAATACAGTGGAAAATCAGGAGATCTAGCCGACCATCTTGTTTTTCTCAATACAAGCTCTTAGGTAATTTTCATGTGATTCGTTGTTTAAAATGTTAGTAAAAGCCTAAGAGAACAATGTCTGCATGTAGGTGCACCATCTTGTCAAATTTGTTTTTATATTTTGCAAACAGACGTTAAATGCCCACTGATTTCGAGAACTGGTTCTGGATTTTTCTCGTATTAAAAGCGAATTTTGTCAGGCGATAGGATCTTCGCACTGAACTTGTGGATTACTACAAAACACTAGCTTGAACCTTTACACGTAGAGCAGCCAGATGTTACATTCTCTAATAGTCTCTTAAAGAAATGAAAAACTAATCTGCACGCGAACATATCGTTTTTTATTAACAAGTCCAACATTGTTATTTTTCTTCTTCTTCTTCAGGTATGGTGAAAAACAGCGAAGGAACAGTGGCGTGGAACTGACGGGCATCCAACTGCTATCAGCGACTGCTTACCAATTGAAGAAACCGTACCAGCAACTGCTCATTCCGATCACCATATGGATTGGCATGGAGCAGGCGTTCATCGGTGCAGATTTCACACAGGCGTACGTCTCTTGCGCCCTCGGGATACCTTCTGTGGGTTACGTGATGATCTGTTTCGGCGTGGTGAACGCCATCTGCAGTCTGCTCTTCGGCTCTGTGATGAAGTACATCGGCAGGAAACCCATTATGGCCCTAGGAGCCATAGTTCACACAGCTCTAGTCGCATGGTTCCTTATCTGGAAACCGCATCCTTCGAATCCTGCGGTTTTCTTCATCGCTTCTGGGCTTTGGGGTGTTGGAGACGCTGTCTGGCAAACACAAGTCAATGGTAAGTTGCTCATGAAAACTTTACGACAAGAACAGAGCTTAGCCTTCATAAATGGGCAAGGAGAACCAAATAAAAAGCGGAGATATATCCGGAGATACATTTGGCCAATTTTGAATTTCATTTTTAAGTTACAAACATACTTACCTATCTCAGAACCCATTAAGCTACATGAAATTAACAAAATAGTCATTGTCGAATTAAAAATTAAATTATCAACTAAATTATCTAAACTGCTCCATTTTCTTCAGAGAAAGTATTTCCCCTCTAGTGCTTCCTGATACGTTTTAATAGTGTACGTTTCTTTTATCTATTCCCTGAAAATTGCTACTCAGTATGACAATTAAATAACGAAAACTTTTGAGATATACAAAAAAAATACACATTAAATTATGTTTAAAAGTTATTTTCTATTCAAAATAGGTTCCATTTAACTTAATACACTTAGCACTATGAACCAACGAATGCATATATTTTCTATGTGATCCTTAGGAATGGCCTTTAGTACCTTCTTCACAGCTGCTTGAATGGCTGAAATATCATCCTAAAACGATCCTTTCATCGCAATTTTCAGCTTAGGGAAGAGAAAATAATCACACGGTGATATATCAGGCGAATACGATGGGTGATCAAAGACACAGATATTTTTTAGTCAAAAATTCACGACCATTTAACGTCCTATGCGGTGGTGCACTATCATGTAATAAAAACATGATGTAAAATTGCCAAATAATATTCTCCTTTGACAATTTTACCTTGTGGAATAAATTCCTTGTTGTGGACAACCCCTTGTGAATCATAAAAAGTAATCAACATTGTCTTCATTCTTGATATCTGAAAACGCTTTTTTTGTGTTGGCTGGTCTTTCGAGTTCCATTCTACAGATTGACGCTTAGTTTCTGGATCAAGAAAATCAGAAAGATTTCACGGATTTTTTGTACCAATTCAGCATGATTTTTGCTTTCTGGACGACCAGGCCTTTCATCATCATTTAAATCTTCATGCCCATTTTTAAAATGATTGAACCACTCATAAACTCTAGCTTTAGATATACGATTATCAGCATCCACTTTTTTCATCAATTCGTAAGTCCCAATACTTTTTTTCCCAGTTTAAAACAAAATTTAATATTCGCGCTTTGTTCCATTATGTTTTTATGACATCAACACAATTTTTACCGTCATTCAACTGGCTGTAACCTGTCATCTGATTAGCATGAACTTGGGTGCGTTCGAAAGAGGTGACTTGTATCTTTTTAATAATATACATGATCGATAGATGCGCGTTACGTCTTCTATGATTCAAATTAAAATTCTCGTTATTTAATTGTCATACTGTGAATATTCCGTACTTCGGTACTTTGTCAAAGTAAGAGGTTTTAATGAGATGAAATTAACCATATTAAAGCAAGCTACTGCATGAGTTGTATTAAAAATAGGTCTTGGGATTAATGACATAGCATCTGAACTTCTGTTGGGCTACTCGATATACATTTTCCTTATGATTCTTATATTAACAGTTCCTTATACACATAAAAAACGAATTAAAAACCAGTTTTTTCTCCGTTGGGCGGCTTCACATCGGAGGTCAAATTCTTGATGACAAGATTAATGGTCGCGCACATTGCAGAAATTGGACATTGACATATCGAATAAACAGCGAACGAACGAACGCAGAAAGGAGCGCGTCCGAGCTTTTTAATGTCAATGTTTGGGAAAGTCCGCGCGTGGCGCCAAAAGGCCTGCCTCACACACGCGTCGTTCTCGACACTTGCTTTAGCAAACAAATGCGAAACTGGTTTTCATCGGTTACAACTGACCTAATACAAGGAAATCTCTAAGTGGAAAACGAGTAGTAGCTAATAATCATAATGCCGTAAACAACGCAAACAAATAACAGGTTGTCCGGTAAAAAAAATTACCATCAAGTAAGGTTTAGTACCTGGTATAATAGTAACTGGTAATTTACCTAACCTCCAGGAGAGGTTAGTATGTACTTTATTTATAATGATATAAATGTCGTCAGTCAGTCTGCTTCCTCGTAATTAACATAGAAATAATTAATTAATTTTTAACACTTTACACTGTAAATTAGTATGAAATAAATTCATATTATACCAAGAAACCTGTTCAAAAAATAACAAAAAAAACTCTGGTAGGCCATGAATGAATGATGAATGTTTGAAGTATCTGTCAGGTCTTACAACACTTAACCTCACTTTCAAATGTGGAATTACTGGGAATGACAGGAGAACTTGATTTATTACATTTTTGTAGATATTGTTGTCCTTCTTACTTAGAATAATGCATGTCATCCACATATCTAAACCAGGCTTTTATCTTAAGGAATATACTAGGTGGGGTGAAAAGTAACCTCCTTGACCGCCAGAATGCGCTGCTACTGCAAAAAAGGTTATGGTGCCTAGAAGTCCGTTCATATTTAGGCAGACATGCCAAATTTCAGTGCGATACTGAATTTAGTTTTGTTT
>JAWQRM010000512.1:0-21866 GCA_033557675.1 Coptodactyla brooksi | reverse complement strand
AAAAATCTAGATTTCATTCCGGTCGTACATGCAGGGTGCTGGAAAATAATTTTCGAATTTGAACTACACTAAAACACAAAAAAATATTTTTTTTCAAATAGCACCACCCTACTTTTTTTTACACGATTAGATGCACAATCCAAGATGTAACAATTTACTATCTAAAACTTTTTTTCTAAAATGCATAGTTTTGAAGTTATTAGCAAAAAAGTATTTTTTTTTACTATTATAATAAGATACACAAGCATGCTGAATGTTGAATTGACATAGTCGAAACGCCCAAATCATTTGCAGCGGCCCGAATGGAAGCATTTGGATTGGCACGAAAGTATGCGAGAACATTGATTGCAGTATCTTCGTTATTTAACACAGGCCTATTGAATATTCTGTCAGCATTTTGTCTTCCATACAGCATAAAATTCTTTTGAATTCTACGAAATTTTCTGTCATTCATTCTTCCAATTATTCGTTGAAATTGCCCATAAATAATAACCAAATTCATTAAATCAGTATGTGAATTATTATTCCGATTGTTTTGCATTATTTTTGCTCCAGTAGACAACTTTCCTCATTACACTCACAAGATTGACGCTGTCAATAATTTCAACAGTTGTCAGTTGCTATGGTTTCTAAAAATTTCAAAGCATGCTTGTGTGTCTTATTATAATAGCAGAAAAAAAAATACATTTTTGCTAATAACTTCAAAACTATACATTTCAGAAAAAAAGTTTTAGGTAGTAAATTGTTTTAACTTGGATTTTACATCTAATCGTGTAAAAAAGTAGGGTGGTTTCGGGCACCCTGTATGTACGACCGGAATGAAATCTAGATTTTTACAAAGTTCGGTACTTTGGCTATTACCAACAAAAAAACTAGATCGAATTTGATCGAGTTTAGTTGTTGATTTCGATTTTTTTAAAAATGACTGCATTGGCTAAATTTTAGCGAAAAAAAATAATATCTCGAAAATATATAGCATAAAAGTTAAACACATCTTGTACAGAAAAGATTTTGAATTTAATGCTGAATCAGAAAAGAAATAGAAAAAATGGTTATTCCATTTGAAATAAGAAAGTTGCAATCAACTTCCGGTAGAACCGGAAGTACCACCATTTTAAAAATATTTCAGAAAGAAAGCTCATGTTTACCTAGGCCTATTGCCAAAATTTCAGAATGATATATTCATTGGTTCTCTAAATACTTCTAATAGGCCATCGAGCTTGGTACACTCTGTATATGTATATAAGGGTCATTTGGGCGGCCCTTATATATGTATATATTTAATACTTATCCAAAAATTGTACGTTTAGTTAAGGAATAACACATAGCAGTCGTATTTACGACCACTAGGCCAACGAAGCAGTTAATGAATGATGTGTATATATGATTTTTTTCCAGCCTGGTACCGAGAAGAAAAAAGAGTATAAAGTTTGCAGTACTAAGAATATAGAGGAAGCCTACTGAGCACGTCAATGATTATTTTTTTCTGATTTTGGTTAGCTACCATCTTAAATAATCAATAAGCCCCTCGGTGTTCAAGCACAAGTCAATATATAAAAACGAATATTCCAATTCAAGTATTTCTACATTAATATCTAGAAGACAATCAAAAGATCTAACGCGCAGTAGAAAAACTTACATCAGATTTCGCACCAGCCGTTCACCATAACAGATCCAGATGACAAATACAGACCAGCAGAGACGTTGGTTGCACTCAAAATCAGCTCTGAAGATGGCTCATAATTAGGCCACAAAATAGTATAAACCTGGCAATATCCCAGGAAATTATATTATGTTATATTATAAATTAAATTATATTATAAACCTGGAATTTACTTTTATTGTCTTCTGTAAATAAAAGTCATGTAGATATACAGGTGTCCCAAAACTCAACGTCAAGCGGGGAACAGGCGAGAGTGCAATTTATGTCCGTTTTATTAAAATTAAAGAAAAAAAAATATGTCGCTTAGTTTTCGAGATATAGCATATTTAAAAAATTAAAAAAAAAATATTTTTTTTTAATTTTTATTAAAATTAAAAAAATAGGCGTCACTATCTGTCTCACTCGCACTCATGTATGCGTCAATATCTGTCTTGCACAGGCAAATCGCATCTTGAGCAGCCACTAGTATTACTACTTTTGTAATAAAAATTAATTTGAAATTGGCCCACTTTGCAAATCACTTCTAATAACTTCTTAAAAAAGGAAATAATTAGAAAGTATTATACCTCTTTAGAATCTTGACTAAATGGGCCATCTTTCGAAATAACTTGCCATGCTAGTGTTACTAAATTTTTTTACGGTATGAAGTGTCAAAGTTAGCCGACAAATATTTTTTTAACAAATGACTCATTAAATTATTATTTTTTAAATTAACTGTAACTTTTATTGTTTTATTTATGGCTGCGATTTGTAGCAGAGTTATTTGGGATTACGATACAAAAATAACCATTAAAAAATTTGGAAATTTGTGATCACAGCACCTAAAAACGTAGTCTAGGGTGTCGATTTTCAATATTTTCAATAATATGCTGTATCTCGAAAACTAAGCAACATAATTTTTTTTCTTTTTTCTCGCCTGTTCCCCGCTTGACGTTGAGTTTTGGGACAGCCTGTATACAGACCAGTTGTCATTCAGGATTTGCTACTCCACTTAAAATCCAGGTATTGACTTTTCCTCCCTATATACGAAAGTGATGCAAAGCAATGTCGTCAAATACAGAGCAGTTTTGGCTGCATTAAAGACTTGTTGTTCAGTAGCCACCTTTTTCAAGCATCTTAGCAAGTTCTTCACTCTAGCTTGTAGCAGTTTCATTAACGTTAGCAACTTTACCTTGCGCTTTTATGGTGTGGAGATGACTTCCTTTCTAAAATCATGTGGAACATCCTCTACTGAGTTGAAACTTTTCACTTTCAGAACTGACAAGCGTACTGTCATTGAAAGTATTTTTAATTACAGGTTCGTTGGCAAGTAATTCATTTTACTTGGTTGTTTTTTGCCCAACTAAGTATATCGCAGCCTTAAAATATTGGTACTACCTCAAATAGAACACATTGTGCTGACCAGCCACTTTGTAATTATCACACACGTTCAAATTGGGTTTAAGTAAATTGTATGTTAATGCGGCGAAATTAACAATTAAACGCTGACGCTAATAGCGTCCATTATAACAATTAATGTCATGCATCAACGGCGAAGTATTATCCGACCATATATTATTTTAAGGGTTTAAATATGGTAATTCCGTAACAATCCACCGCCGTGCTATACTAATTAAAAGTGGATGTTTACGATGTGATATTAATCTGAACGATTTTGCGCCATGTTCCCTCTTAACAACCCATCAGAGACGGAATTAAAGAAATTTTATCTCTACCTTACGTCATGAGACTGAAGGTTAGCTTGAACAACCGTTAAAATGTGTACAACAATTTCCTTTTAATTTCTCTTGACCGGTGGCTAACCTACCTGTGGAATGGTACACAGTATGACAATTAAATAACGAGAATTTTAATCTAAAGCATAGAATACGTAGCGCTATCTGTCGAACATATCTACTGTTAGAAAGATACAAGTCACTTCTCTCGAACGCACCCAAGTTCATGTTAATTGGATGACAGGTTACAAAGTTACAGCCATTTGAATGACGGTAAAAATATAATGCACCAAAGAGCAAATATTAAATTTTGTTTTAAACTGGGAAAAAAATAGGCTGAGACCTACAAATTGATGAAGAAAGTGTAGGATGCTGACTGTATGCCTAAAACTGGAGTTTATGAGTAGTTCAATCGTTTTAAAAATGGTCGTGAAGATTAAAATGATGATGAAAGACGTGGTCGTCCAGAAAGTAAAAATCGCTTTGAAATCATTGCTATCGACGGAAATTCTACTGTGAGAATACTGGCTGCAGAACTAACAAATAGAGAAACTACACATATTTTAAATGACGACCAAAAATTGCTGGTGTAGAGCATTGTAAAGACCTCATTAAAACTGCTGAAAATGATCAAGATTTTCTTGATTGGATCATAATTGGTAACAAAACCAAAAAAATGCGTTTTCAGAAATCAAGGATCAAGACAATGTTGATTACTTGTTATGATTCACAAGGGATTGTCCACAAGGAATATGTTTCATAAGGCAAAACTGTTAATGGAAAATACTATTTTGTAGTTCTAGATCGTTCGTGGTTGTATCTATGTATTAGGCATGAATATCCAGCAGGAAAACAGCTGGTTTTATTGTATGATGATGCACCACCACAAGACGTTAAAAGTTCGTCAATTTTTGACTAAAAAATATCTGTATCATTGACCATCCACCATATTCGCCTGATATATCACCGGTTGACTATTTTCTATTCCCTAAACTAAAAATTGCGATGAAAGACTCGTTTTATGATGATATTTCAGCAATTCAAGCAGCTGTGATGTAGGTACAGCCATTTCTAAGGATAACATACAAAAATCTACGCGTTCATCTATGTGGTTTTGTTTGCATATCTAAAAATTCTTGTTATTTAGTTGTCATACCGTGTATTTCAACAAAGAAGCCTAAATAACTAGTCATAATGAGCGGTTTGATAGAATCATACAAAAGAAGAAGAGAACAAACACATTGATTTCTTGACAATGTCACATCTCATCACGTTGCTGATTGGCGCAATATCTAATTAATATTTTTATCGCTAAGGTACGGCAGCTTGGAGAAAGGTGATTCTAGCAACAATCGACGAATGATTTTTTTAAGTCTGGGTTGGATATATGGGGAAGCAAATCATTTGAGGTTAGCCACGAAGATAGCATACCATTTGTCATATTTATCTACAAATGAAGCACGTGTTCACAGTACGTTCACATACTATTTACATTTTCCGCATACCTTCGCATGTTCACATACTGTGGACGTGTCAAGATATGTGAAAAATGACAGCAATTAGTGACAAAAAATCTGTGTGACATTAGTGTGTTCGAGAGTTAAAAGAGAAGCAGAAGTAACAAGCTCAGATAAATGGATAATAATTATAATAATCATGAACACTAGAACACAATAGTCCAAACAATAGTTGAACACAAAAACCTAAGCCCACTGTAAGTGCAATAACTAGTACAGGAAGACCGTGTAGTAATGCATAAGTAAGAATGAATAAACTAGATAAGAATGATGCCATCTATTCCATTTGTTCCAATCCTAAAAACAACCAATGCAGTGCTTTGTTTTAAAGTTTTGAAGTCAAGCAGTTCACTTTTATTACATGACAATGTACCTGCTGACAGTGCTATTCTTGTATATTATATTTGGCCAAAAATCAAATTTGCGTTCTTGACCATCTACTACATTCGCTGGATTTAGCACCGTACGAATCCTTTTTGCTTTCTAAATTGAAATTAACGTTAAGAGGATGTTTCTTCGATTATATAGAGACTATCTAAACCGTAACCACATGTCAATCAAACACATTACCAATCGAACCCCTGAAAAATCCTTTGATCCACTCTTAAGTTGTTGTAAAAAGCGTACACATGCAAAACGGGGATAACTGTTGGAAAATGTTACAAAAGCAAGACTACTTAATGGTAAAAGTTAAGGCAGGCCAAGGAAAACATGGTTAGATATAGTAAAAGAGATCGGTTCAAACAGAGGAAACTTTTGCAAGAAATGAAGAGCAGACCAGAAGGATAAGTGGGGATGCAGAAAATAGATACTGAACGAGTTAAGTAACCCCTACGATCCATTGCCCTCAAGGACATAGGGATTTAGGAGAAACAAGAAGCACAAATTTTCGTTCTCGAATGCATGTACGTACACGTTCTTGCCTGTAACGTTTCCCTAATGCCGGACCTGTCGCCCGACATTATTAATCTTATCCTGTTATCGTGTAAACAGGGCATCATGCTATAGCTATTACCCGTATTAATTAGCGACGATGGCAGTGTCCTCTCTCGTCAAGGGTCAAAACATTATTTGTCGCGTCTACCCTCAAGTGTGCGGCAGTAAAATATTATAACTGCGTATATATTACCGAAACGAGCGACATAAAAGGTACATAAATTCGGCTACATTTTGACAGTCGTGTACGCAATTAGTGAACAGCTGCGGTACATATGCTCCTCTCCTGTAAGAAGAGTGACGTTGTTAGTACGAGCAGAGGAGGACCTCCGTATCCTTCTCTGTCATCCTTTTGCCTCGTCCCGTTTTAAAATCTCTTGGCTGGTGACTTTTTTTACTACTCCTATTACTTCGTGGAAGACACGTGTAAGGGTCGTGAGGGGGTTTATTTACAGGACCACCTTAACGTCGAAACTGGTCCTGTATTGTTTATTATGTGTGAAAACCTAGCACGAGTTTGGCATGGATTGTAAACAGACCCTCGCGTAAACGAGGGGTTGGGGACTGATAATGAGATATTGGGTTGCACAAATTAATTCCAATGTTGTGAACTTGGTGTTCATAGATGTAAGCTTATTTAATGAATGTTATTTCTTCTCGTATATAATTTCTAACCGTGATATTTTGTCGCATCAGCCATATTGACTTCGCAGGTAGGTTATACCTTGGGTTTTTTATCCTTATAGCACAGAAAAAAAATAATTTTTAGTTTTCCTATGCTTTCTTTACTGGTTAGCAGGAATGCTAGGCATATGATAAAAAAGGATAGTATCATAAAAGAGAAATACAACCAATCGTATTCAGAAGGTTGCAAAGAACAGTTAGCTATAGAACAGTCAGCTATAGCTATCGTTGCTACAAACCAGCAAAACAACAAAACTCAATATCTCACCACATGACTGGCTTTCCAAAAGATTAGACATACGTACATATATTGGGTTGTTCGGAAAGTAATATCTGTTTTTTTCGTAGCAGAGGTGTTAGTTGTATTTTAATCAGCCAACTTCACACCAAACCGTATATGCGTTATATACTCTGACAGCTGACATTGCAAAGTTTATGTGTGAACATATTCTGTTCGGTTCTGTACAACTGTTTTCTTTTTGTGTTTTATGGAACATGGAAAATCAAAAACAGCATTTTCAGCCTATTTTGCTTTTCTATTACAAAAAAGTAAAAACGACTTTCCAGCGAGAAACTAGAAGATGTACATCGTACATGACTTTCTCTTACCTTGCCCCTGGTTTAAATATAAAAAAAATCCATTTGTACCTGCCATCTTTTTCCAAAAATGTGCAATAACGCCCAAACGATGCGATTTAGAACTGATGTATAAAATAAAAGTGGCCCTTAAGTCTTATAAGGACTTTAAAATTATCATAATATACAGCGTGTTCCATTTAAAAATCTGAAGTTGGATAATTTTTAGAATAAACCGAACACCCTGTATATTCGAAAACTGTTTTGAATTATGAAGAGTTCGATGTCATGCAACCTTTATTTGAAAAATTGTTTTCTGAAGAGAGCAATATCCGATATTAAGAAGAAAATACCCTCTTTTCTGTTAAAACTGTTGATTTTGAGCAGGTACTATCCTTATAGTATTGTACTTATAATCTTATGTAAATTACAAAAATATATTTTGTTACAAAAAGTTGTAAAAAAATCAAAAAGTGTTTAGGTTAAGTAACTCAACCATGTGTAAAATTTTTACGAAATCTTTTCCAAAAATAGCATAGACAGGCTACAAATAACCTAATTCATCAAGATCCATCAAAATCTCGACATCGATTTTTTTTTGAAATACTGGAGGAACCGTCCTGTGAAATATCGGACACTTATTAAAACATACCCGGTATATTGCTGAATGTTGCTTTTTATTTTCGGTAACATTGTTTTGATAATATTTCTGATACATCTTGTTAAATTTATATTTAGCGAATAACTTACGTTACTACTTTTCTTTATAGCCCAGTTTTACTCATCTATATTTTGATGGCATAATGCATGTGTACTATATTAAAAGGCGTCGCAATATGATATATGAAAATTTTGGAAATTCGTTAAGGTGTTATACCGTATGGGAAAGTTTTGCTTGACGCATAGGGAGATCGACACATGACTCCCACTACGAGTCTTTGATCCCCCCTCTATCCCACCAGTTCGCGTCTACCAGTACTCGTTCCGCCACGCGAGCGCTTATTGTTAGTACATTTATGATATCATGGTGGGATGTACAGCTAGCGTAGTTTTACATCGTTCTACGTACACTTATTTTTTTGTAACTATTAACAATAAATGTTTTTTTAAAATTTCACTTCATTATCTTGCAAGACCAGTCACATTTTACAATTGTCACTTCAACATATGGAAAATTAACTAGAACGATTAATATAGATCCTAGTGGGCTTGCTACCACGAATATGTTGAACAGACAATCAGATACTCCAAAATAATAAGTCCATAAAATGCACAAAGTTATAATAAGCTGTTATTATTATGTATAAGCAAATAATTTGTGGACAATGAAATCAAAGGATTCGCCAGAAGCCATGACAGAACGCTCCACCAACATATAAATGTTAAAGTTCTTCAGCTTCTTGACAAGACATGACTAGAAGGTAAACTGAAAAGTGTAAAACCCTTTGAGTTGATGTACTGAGAGTGAAAACTAGAGCTAGTGCTGCAACAGTAATACAATCGACAGTCCGTTCTTGTCATGTTTTCTTGTCACGGCTTCTAAATATTTAATAGCTTAATTAATAATAAGTTTTCTAGATTTATAATTACACTACCCAAATCAAACATTCTTAACCTTTGTAGGATGGTCCCGGGATCTGCTAATACCCTAAGACAAAACTTTTCGCTATATCTTTGCAAATTCAACAATTCAAGCGTTGATCTCGCATCTAACTTCATATTATACCTTTTATCATTAGAACATTTAATATCTAGAAGTTGGCTTGAATTAAAATTTAAGTTTTCATCGATTTTATCGCGGGTGTTTCTTCAGACTTGGGTCTGCTGTTTACGTCAGCTAAAATTAATTCCAGCTTGTTATCAATAAAGTCGGGATTTCCCACATATTCCATACCGTCAATAAATGTTTATTTATCTCTTTTCGAACGTTTAAGTTCGACGGACAAACAATAAAATTAAATAAAATAGATTCAAAGATGTCTCCTAATTTTGCCAAACAATAACCCAATCTGTAATAGAAATTTCTCCTAACTTTGGAAAGCGTTTCTAGAGTAATAGTTTGATGAGCTTGAATACTTTTTATTCTGAGCTCATTCAAACTATTGGCGCGTCGACGATGTTGGTAAATGATTGCTTTGGTGTACCCTCACAAAAAGAAATCATTTGGTGATAAATCTGGCGATCTAGGGGGCCTTATAATGCGCCACTTCTGCTAATAATACGATCAGGGAAAGTATTCCTCAGAAATTCTCGCACCCTCATCGTATTATGACCGGGACAACCACCATGCTGAAACTAAACCTCATCAAAGTTAAGTGGGAGGTTTCGGACAGCAGGAATCACTTGGTTCTGCAATAATTCTAAATATTTGTAGGTATTTAGGTTTCCATCAATGAAGAAATGTCCAATGTTGAAATCACCTAAAAGTCCAGAACATTCAGCTTTTGTAGATACTGAGTTCGAGTAGCAACAGTTAGATGCTTATTTTCCTGCGTCCTATACCACGTAACAGACGGATTGTGAAGACCATCAATGGGAAAAGACGATTCGTCCGAAAATAAAATATTTTCTAAGAAATTTTCATTCTCATTTGCTTACTCCATCGTAGTTTCACGAAATTGCATTCGTCTGATATGGTCCTCAGGAAAAATTTCTTGCGTAGTTCCCACTTTAAAGCAGCGGAACTTCCCTAGCCCCTCTTTCAGGCTTCAATTGAGGTTGTCGAGGGTCGCGAATTGTCAAGCGGCATTGGCGACAACATGTCTCACAAATTGTCTTTTCGAATTCCTATGGGACGATATGTAATTTCCCACACGGTATACATAGAATTGCCATTCGAAAATATTACGTTGATTGAGTTGATCATTGGACTCTTGTGCAATGATTAAAAGTTCTAATTTACAGAAGCTAGGACGTTGCTTACTCTACTTTATTTAAAAACTGATGAGCTGGATTCACGAATTCGAACAGAATTAGGTAAATATTATTATCTAAAAATCTCAGTTATCTATATATACATAAGTTAATAAGCCTGCCTATTCACACACCCGTATGATGTAATATCTCTACTACGGTGGTTATGAAATTTGTTCTAAGAATTATCGATAAAACTATGTAGTAAACATACGGTTCGCTTTATGAATGTATGACACACTATTCTCTGCTAATGAACATTACGCAAATATGCAATTTGTATACGTATGTAAGTAGGCAGAATGACATAATTATTCAGTATGACAAACAGTTAAAGAAAAACAAGGCACATTGTGATTTAGATTTTTGTTAGCCGTTGATACGACTTCGTATCGATTATTCCCCAGTTGTGGAAAGTATCGCTTTGACCGCTTATTTATTCAATTCCAGCTCACGAAAACGATAGGTCCTCTGATACCACTTAAAACCGTGCATTGCGGTATGCCATGAACAAAGGTGCCTCTGGCTTATTTTATGTTTGTGTTGCAACGACACTATTATGTGAAGTCAGTCACGAACTGTGAAAACTAATGAGTTTCGTCCGTCTCCGGAGGAACAGAGGAATAAAACAAAACTTCTGGCATTAAAATCTACATATATGCTAATCACTTTGGAAACTAAAATATATGCCACGGCGAATTGCTAAAGTGGCATAATACATTCAAGGAAGTGGCTGTTGAGATACCTACATTTTAAAAATATTAACGATATCTAAGTCCAGACTAACTTAGGCTATCTATCAACGTGAAGAATAAATCCATGTGAAATTGAAACAGACTCCTTCTTCATGATATTCTTATTAACGTCTGTATACGTACATATCTTGAAGGAGTAATGCGGCCCTAGAAATACACATGAAGCCTAATTTGCATAGAAAACATATTACAAACGTCAGAGCACGGGTTTACTGGAGTTTACGACTGGCTTTAGAACTCGTAAAAACCAGCTTTATCGGGAGCAACTTAAAAAGTGCGTGCTGCCTTTAACTGCTCAACAAGTGTCGTAATTCAAACTCTTGATGCATGTGCCCGTTTGACATGATACAGTGTTCTGTCGCTTCCCCTCTGCCGCTCGACCCGCAAAGCGTCTATTTTGGTTGCGAGGCCTAAGCGTGATTTCCACTGGCGCGATGATTCATAGAAAAATACAGATGACTTAAGTCAAAGAGGCACTAGGCGACTTGACTGTCGTAATCGTTATCTAAGAATAAAATTCACAGCACACTTGTGCTTTTGGGCACCAGTTCCCTCTCTAACCAAAACCGTAGTCTTTGTCCGTGACAAACTGTGGAAAATTTATTGAGTATTAAAGTGCGTAACTAGGAAATAAAACGTTATAGCCAATCTAACTTGGGAACTCAGATGTTTCTGTTACGTCGGCCGTAAAGAACTGTAAAAATACGAATTGAGCTGTAATAATTCCGTTAATGCTCGACAAATTATTTCAGTGCGGTGCCTGTTGCTCAGATGAAGAAAGAAGCGGTTTTATTGAGCTGTAATTTACAATTTCGGAGGTGTGCACTTAAAGTCAAATATATGGGTATCGCCGTCAAAGCCACGTTACTAAACCTGCATCTAATTTTAAGTAGACTCTGGGAGAGCCTTAATATTTGCTGTTTGCTAATTCCGGAGATAGGTTATAGAAAAATTATTAGCAATTTCAATTTATTAGTAGTTTCATTGCCACTGGACTGGAAAAAACTCAAATTTAACACTGCATTACGGTTGGTCTCGTTAAAACCTTATCCAATCATCAGATAGGTCAGCCTTAATGACTAATAAAAACAATCATGGACGCATCAAAGGTCACAGAGCAGGAATACATTGCGCATCTTTGAAAGATGAAACGTTTGCACTTAAGCAATGACCCGGAAACCGCCAAAGGAACTGAAAACGGAAAGATATGTTATCAGTTACTGAGCAAAACAGCTGCGTCGTCAAAAAGAAAAAAATTTCACAATGACAAATTGCGACAAATGCCTGAATACTTCAAAATTCGAAACAGAGAAAGTTTTTCAATTTGTTACATTTTAAAACAAGAAAACGCGAAGTTGGTAACACACAGTGGGAAGATAATAAAATTACAATATTATTGTCATTATTGCGAGGCGCAATAGTCGTTCAAATCGCTAGTACATATGAGTACAAGAAGATATACATGTATACCTGACTAATAAATCAACCTGTCTCGGTTGATTTATTAGACAGCATAATTGGAAGAGATGTAATAAAAATGAGGTCGTGCAAATGGTATAAATATGAGGCTATTTTAACATCCATTACACAGAAGAACCATAAATTTCGTGACTGCTACATCAAAGGTACCATGAATGCAAATCTGTTACGAAACTTTTCAGATTTTCGATTTCAAAACCTAATGCACATATCGTGATAATTGAAAAAACTTTGAAACATTGTGGCTTGTAATCCGTATGTTTGATCAACTTTTTAAAAATTGAGGTATTAAGTGTTAAACCAAAATTAAACCGCAATTAAACTCATTATTAAACTAAAACAAAGCTGTCGTATTTTTTGCTAAGTTGTTAAAAGTGTTACAAAAATAGAAAAAAAAGTACTTGAACCAGAAAGTGCAGAAAAGCGATATTGCAGTATTAGCTTTCAGTTTGAAGAGTTTAGGGACAATCGAATTTATTACATGGTATTATATAACGAATAAACAGTAAGAGGAAACTGAAATAAACAATTAATGAAAACTGGGAATAAGCAACTGATTTATGAATAACCAGCAGTACTTTAGTTTAGATTTCAATTTCTGTCATACTGTTCATTACAATGGATATATTTTCACAGTTCTCAGTTTACGAATGTGGAGTGGTTGATATTAGAGCGCGTGGTAATGACAGCCGCCATACATCATCAGCTAAATAATAGTTTGGGTAGGTTTATAATCACATATGTTTCAGTAGTGGTGGTAATGACATATCACAAGTAGTTGGGATTGTTTAGTATCCATTGTATCACTTGTTTTAATGCTAAAAATAAATAATGGGTTACTATTAGAATATGTTTGTTTTATGAATGATTTGTTGAACATATAACATAATATATAAATTTGGAAATACTTCTTTCTTTTGATTTTCCTCATTTGTCAATTGCATTTCCTTATTTTTCAATTGAGTTTCCCATATGTCAAACTTTGACATCGATTATCAAATGTGATTCCTCAATTGTCAAATTACTTTCTTCTTTTGTCAAATGATTTTCCCAATAAATAAAATACTTAAATTAAACTATATTTAATACACAATAATTAGGTACAAAGATAAATAATATGTAATGCAAAACAGTAAACAGTACATGGAAATTAATCTAATATTTCTTTTCTTTCGAGACAGTCGCTCATGTATGTCTCCATATGTTGAACATAATTGAAACAGTGTTAATTCATAATTCTATAATAACATAATTCATCTTCATTTGTAGGCTGTGATCTTTTAACAATATTTTTTCACTGATTAAATAGTCCTTCGGTAGGATTATGAAACGGACTGTAGGCAGAAAAGAATCAACAAAATGTCCATGACTTCTAATGAGATCTAGAACTTCACTGCTCGTATGAAATCTCACATTATCCATAACAAAATAAGCTCCATCAATTTCGTCATTATGTAAGTGGTTGATTAAAGTAATAATGAATTCCGAAAAATGTTGTATGATGTAGGGCCTATCTTGAATTTAGAATATATACAAAGAATTTACGTTCGTGGCTGCTGCAATAGAATAATTTCGGCCTCTTAATTGGGCTTTGACTTTATTTGCGCGTGTATTTTTCACATATCTACCATAAGAAACACGTGAGTTCACTTGGATACCAAATTCATCAATAAAAAATATTTTCTCTTTTTCAAACATCATGCGGTTATATGTAACTGCGTAATTAAATTGATCTTGAATAATTTGGAGAGTGTTTCTTCTTTCGGGAATAAAAGACACTCTTTTTAAAAAATAGTGGAAGACCTTCAGAGGGTTTACACTAGATAAATAAATATTCCGAAGGGACGATTCAGTGACACATTTTTGCTACAACTGACGAAGAGTTACAGTGTAATCCATATCGACCCAATCACAAATTTGCTCTTTTGGGCTAGTGTTAGTTTTTGCTGACGATGTCCACCGGACCTTTTAGCTACATTGTTAGTTTTTCGATAAGTTGCATAAATTTTACTTACAGTGTTTGGTAATACATTAAATTGCTGCCCAATTGTTTTCGGTGTGTAACCACTATTCATAACTCTAATTATCAAACTTCGCACTTCATTGCTTATTTTATTCTTTACGCGCCTCTGACCGTTATCTATTTGCTGTTGATGATGATCCATTTTATATTGCAAATGATATATTTATCCTAAAAAATACATACACTAGTACGAAAATGAATTGACAAATGCGGAATTACATTTGACATATAGGGAAATTGGATGAGAATTCCCAGTCGCATCAGAAACTCAATTGACAAATAAGGAAATGCAATTGACAAGTGAAGAAAGCGAAAAGAAAAACACTGCAACATTTATCCGATGAATAAAGTGCAGCTTATTGAAATAGCTGATTGAAAATCGTATTCGATGAAGATTATGGGTGAGATAATAAGGACGTTGCAGGTATGGTTAAAAGAGGAATTACTAAAAGAAAGATTATTATCTTCTACCTTTGTTCTATAAGAAAAAGGTACTACTCCATTTATAATTACTATTTTATTTAATGGGGAAAGGATTTACCAAATACGACTCAGTGAGGTTCTATTCTTCGAGGACCATAACCTCCTTAAAGTCAGAAAAACAAATCTAAACGGTCTATAAAGAGACAGTTAACAACAGCTGATCTAAGATAAAGTTGTTATCCTTCCCATTCAAATTTAATTAATATCCGGGGTTAAAATACCTCATCCTGATATCTTGAGGGCTGATTACGACAGTGTTCCCCCAGAACTCTCGCGAAGAAGGATGTGTTTATTTTACTTCCCGTGATTTACAGCGTTCCAGTACAACATCCCGCGGCTTAAGATAATTGATATTAATTCACGACGGAGCAGTAAATTAAACACTTGTGGACGCATAATTTAAAAATAATCCCTAGAGACCTATGGAAGGTATCCTCTTACGGAGTGCGGGTTCGGTTTTCTTATATACCGCCGAGCCTGATTTATTGTCACTTAAAACGACGTAATTATCAGTAAAAAAGAAACATGCAGTGGCAGCAAAGTGCTTTCATAAAATTTTAGGTTGCAACGTCATTAAGTTATTGCCATTGAAAGTTGCAATAGTTTTCTTTAGCCGATCTGATTTATCCGCACTTACCACTAGGTAATTATTCTCTGAAGGAGCAGGACACCAAGCGTAGCGCTTAAAACAGAACTCCAGGAGATAAAATGTACGCAAAAGTAGTAAAGTATCGAGTAAGTGGTCAGTGCCAATGTCGAGGGCCGTAAAACATCGTCTAGGGTCATATATCCTCCCTAATTACGGGGAGAATTACAATTTTAAAACGTGGAAGAGAGAAAGACAGCCAACGGGTAGATGCACGCACGATCGGGTCTCTGGCGAGCAAATAAATAACGTCGCTGTTGTGACCTTGAATTCGTGCCAGCACATTATTCGAATTATCTTATTTGTTTTACTGGCACTGTCAGATTAAAGACCACTTTTAATGCCCGGACGTTTCTTTGGGAGATTGTAAATTACGCCGAAATTGCACTAAAATGCCCCTGGGTGGTTGTTTTGTGTCCATAACTGAAAACGAAAGCGTGTACTACTTCAGGATTCAGAACAGGGCAGGCATTCGCGAAATTTTTGGAATTTTTCTGGAAAAGATTTTTAAGAAATGTCTTCATAAAAGTATGTAGTTACATAGTATTTGTACAACTTTTGACACATGTAGCAGCGCCACCTGGTGTTATTTTGTTCATCGGCTCTGTATTCCATGGGCTTCTGTAGTTCGAGAAAGACATCTGTCATGTGACTTTTTCACTCAACTGAATGTAGTTCTTCTTTATGAGTTCTTTGCCTAATGTTAAGATAAACAGTTCACGATTATCTCAGCTGTTCTTGCTTCAAATATTGCCATTGGCCACCGATTTGTCTTTCTCTGCACGAAACATTATTTGGCTAACTTTTCTGTGGTATCGGCAGCCCCTTTCGTTGCATTATAGTGTAGAATTATATCCGGTTTGCAAGATTGTTCTCAACTAGTCACTTCATCATCGGTATGCTCATATGAAAGCAAGATGACAGCAGCTTTGTCTTTCGTGGCGTAAGACAGTAGGGTTCTATTTTTTCTAAAGGCAAATATACTTGAAAATATCTTCTCATACGGTATTGGCAGAAGTTCTTTGGGAATAAATGTTTTGTTTAGTCGAAGGGTTCCACACGGAGTAATATTTTTCTCCCATAATTTGTCGGCAAGCTCTAAACTCGTAAAACGATTGTCGGTCGTTATACCAAATCCGCCTCCTAAATGCTCCACCATGTCTAGGACAATACTTTGACCTTGATCTTTTTCTAGTTTCTTGCTTTGTTTCCCTAAAAACAAAAAGAGACATAAGTGAAGTATATTGTTTTTTTGTAAGTTAGTACTGTAGCTATGAAAAGAAAATGTCAAAAATATCTCTTATTGCAGCTAACTTATCTGTAGCTTTTCGTTCCCGCCTGGTTTCAAACTTATCTAAGCGCAGAAATGAACTAATTTGCTCGAACCTATCTTTTGACATTGTAACAGGTATTATAGGGCGACAGTAAGAAGTATCTAGACACCAAAGAATATCGACAACCTCTTTAGAATTGTGAAGAGCACCAAGTATAAAGCTTCAATCTTTGTTGAATCAATAGGTAAATAGTTTTTAGTTCTATCAGGATTTTCATTATTCCATTTGTTATAAAATGCTTTTCTGTTAGTTTCGGTTACAATTACGTTCAGAATATCAGTAGATAGGAAGAGAAAACAAGCGCTACTCATACTTGAAATATCAGCACTGTAGTCTGAAAGCCATAAGGCATAGCTCCGACTGTTAGCTTTTGGATTCCTAACTTTCATTTTTTGTGAAACTTTTGACCATTCTGTTCCATCTTTGGCTACATACTTTGGAAAGCCTTCGTTACTAATAATAATTGGTACCATTTCTTCCAGGGTTTCTTCTATGTTTTGATCAGCAAATATTACGTCGTTTTCTTGATCCACCTCTGTCAAGACATCCTCATACTCCAAATCACTCGCTATTTCCTCATTGACAACATTATCAAGCTCGGTATCATCACTTTCATTCATGCGGTGTAACTCTTCATGAGTAACCCAATTTCTATTCCGATAGAAATTCGGTTATAAATCCAAAGCAATCATAATCTCTAAACTAAACCGTTACACGGGGAAGCTCGAACTGGTACTTTATGTCTTATAATCTTTTAGTCGAACAGAGAATCCCACAGTATACCGTGTTGGAAAATACATGTTGTCCCATAGGGGTATCGTATTATCGTCCGATTGGTTGACGAGTCGGGTGATCCCGGAAATCACACGATAATTAGCGAATCACACACTTGCCCTAACAGCTTTGAGGAATGCACAACTCAATCGTTTTTACAACCGCCGAGATGGTTCAAATTATCAAGTGGAATTTGAGCGGCAATTCTACGGTAGTAGTTGTAAATTTATTCGCAGTTGCTTTCGAAAATAGTCTACTTACATCGCGTCGACCAATATTGTGTATTGTCAATGTGTTCGAAACGATAGTTTGTGCGAGAGGTTGTCGCCAATGCCACGTGAAATTTGAATGAGCTCATAATAAAAATTATTTAAGCTTATCAAACTATCACTCCAGAAATGCTCTCCAGAGGGAGGAGAAATTTCTACGGCAGGTTGGGGTATTGTTTGTCGTAATAGGCGGCATCGTTAATTAAGAGAAATCTTTCATTTAGTTTTATTTTTAAGTATTATTAGAGTTATTTTATTATAAAGTGGCCTTTTATTTTAGTAAGAATGAAGTTTTTGTTTGTCTGTCGAACTTAAACGTTCGATTTATTGATAGCAGTTAAAAAATAAGTGAACGTAAGACGATGTTAACCAGACATATCAGAAGTCCTCCCATCATATCAGAAGTCTTATTAAGTACTCGCGCCGTAGATCACGCGAGCTCATGAGATAGAGGGGGGTTGGGGTGGGTCACGGGCTCGTGGTGATATTGATTTTTCCCGTATGGTATGAAATATATGGGAAATCCCGATTTTATTATTAACAAACTAGAATTAATTTTAGCTAACGTAAACAGCGAACCCAGGTCTGAAGAAACGCACGCGATAAAAACGATGAAAATTCAAATTTTAATTCAAGCCAACTTCTAGATATTAAATGTTGTATTCATAAAAGGTATAATATGAAGTTAGATGCGAGATCAACACTTGAATTGTTGAATTTTCAAAGATATAGAGAAAGATTTTATCTTGCGGTATTAGCAGACCCCGGACCGTCTTATGAAGGTTAAGAATGTTTGATTTGGGTTGTGTAATTATAAATCTAGAAAAGTTGTTATTAATTAAGCTATTAAATATTTAGAAGCCGTGAGAAGAAGACACAACAAGAACGCACTTGTTCCAGCACTAGCTCTACTTTTCACTGTGAGTACATCAACTCAAAGGATTTTACACTTTTCAGTTTACCTTCTGGTCATGTCTTGTCAAGAAGCTGGAGGACTTGGTGAAGCGTTCTGTCATGGCTTCTGGCGAATCTTTTGATTTCATTGTCCACAAATTATTTGCTTATACATAATAATAACAGCTTATTATAACTTTGTGTATTTTGTGGACTTAGTATTTTGGAGTATCTAGTTGTCTGTTCAATATATTCGTTGTTGTAAGCCCACTAGGATCTCTATTAATCGTTCTAGTTAACTTCCCATATGTTGCGGTGACACCTGTAAAATGTGACTGGTTTTGGGAAATAATGGAATAAAATTTTAATATGATTTTAGTCGTCTTTGCCTTCTGTTACAAGGATTGTTTTACTACTGGCTATAACTATTGTTTTTATAACTATTGTTTTATTACTTCAGGAGGCACTCTGAAGTAATATTTTTCAATGACTTGATTTTATAAGCTAAACCTTGAAGTTAAAAATAACGTACTCTCTTTATTACTAGTTGTGTTTTTTGTTCTAATCTAATTTTATTGTTATTTTAGTCTATCGATAGCATAATAAAAATAAGTAAAGTGATTACGCACAAAAAATATAAATAGATTATTAATCTAAAATTAATTATTTATTAATCATTATTACGTTTGTATGCTTGAAAGATTTAGGACATACACTTTGATAAGGATAAAACTGTAATTAAATCTTAGAGTCATTTTTATTTTAAGTATTAACCAAGTCACGTCTATTTCGGAGGACTTAAAAGATAATTAAATGAAATTTTGTAGGGATAATACAACTGTCAGTGTGCATATGTGAATGTAATCGTTGCTCTTACGTTACTCCAACTTTTAGTGATATCTTTCTGTTGTTTTAGTATTCTGTTTGTAATATTACTTATTATTGTTTAATCGGTATGACTACGTAATTATATTATAATGAACACTGAAATAGAGAAGAATAATATTTACTATTGGGGATATAGCGTTCATTCTATTTACCATAGTAACAATATTCCAAGTTGTTTCGCTGACAACTAAATCCGAACTAACTTATTGCGTTAGATAATGCGGGAGCCGTTTTCTGAATAGCGGCTTTTAGCGAGTGAGACTTCGCTGAATTGGCAGTTATCCCAAAGCCGGTCCTGAAAGACAGGACGAGTGTTTGCGTTCGGTTTTAGTTGCGTTCCAGCGCGCCACTTTCGCACCGCGATTCTCTCTAATAATTGCTTACCGTTTTCGTGCCAAAATAATCTCGCAGGTTCAATGCTTTCCCTCTATTAGAAATAGAATCGGGCTCTTCTTACTGTTTAGTTTTGTTGGCCCGCGAGATCTCCAGGCGATTGCGTTCCGATTTACCGAAGCTGAAATGCAAATCGCGTCGCCACTTTGCGAACGTGGTCGTCGTTTTTGGGATTACTGGGCGCCATAAAGCCTTTTATTGCATTTAAAATGAAACAAAGGTTATTGTGGATATTTCAGAGGTGCTACCGACCCCGCAGATTAAACAGGTTTTGATTAAATTGTACTTATTTTGCAAAAAAAATTGTAATAAGAATAGTATCCAAAAACTATACTATATTACACTGTAATTGTCGTGCTATATTATTTAAAATCTTGTTGTAAAAAGTGTTTTGTTAAATTCTCTAATTGTTAAATGAACGCGAAAAATTTATTTGAAGTAGAATTGATTTTTTCGAGGTATCTCAAGTACGTTATGACTTTCTTGCGTAATTACAACTTTCCATTATCGAATGGGTGTGTCAACATCTTGTTAACTTTGAGATTTTTTTTTGTAATAATCTACATACAATAAGCGAAGAGAAAGTGTGCAGAATCGGCTTATTCTGCTATCTTCTTTCCGAAATTCAATTCTCTTACCGACATAAAATTATAAATTTTATATGGTTTTAATATAGCAGCAAAACATAAAATCACCTAACGATTGTGTACAAACTTTCACTGTACGTATTCCAGAAGTTATTGCCTATGTCCAGTAACATTTTATAACTCATCTGTTGCTAGTCTGGGTGTAAAAGTTATAAGTTTTTATTTTATGAAAGAGTAGAAGAGAAAAATTTTAACCACACATAATTGAATTATCGTATCAATGTCTCCGCTGAAATAATTTAAAGTATAGGACCACAGCTATAGAAACTTATCATGATATGCATAGATGATGTATCTGTATTATTCTATATTTATACGTGTGTAGCTTAGAATTACTACTATAAAATTTTCAACTAAACAGAGCTTGCAGTGATGCAAGTGAAACAAGTGGCATAAAAGAAAGACAAACACAGAAATAAACTACAAGATGTACATCGCACATGACTTTCTCTCACTTTGGCCCTGGTTTAAATATAAAAAAAAATTATAAAAGAAATTTCCATTCGTATGTCGTCTTTTTCCAAAAATGTGTATTAACGATAATATCAAAGAATTCTTAGGTTAAGTACCTCAACTGTATATACAATATTTACGAAACCCTTACTGTGACCAGATTATATAATAATTGCCTTGTATGTTAAGTATTATTTTACTCGACGGACGGACGGACAGACCACTAAAAATAGCATAAATAGGCTACAAAAAGCCTAATTCGTCAAGATCCATCAAAATTTCGATATCGATTTTTTTTGCGAATTCAATACTTTCTGTTAAGAGGAAGTAAAAAAGGAACTTAGTTTGTCAATTTATTTTTCTACAATTAGAAGAAGTTTAATTGGATAGAGATTAACCGTCAAAATAATCTCCGTGTTTATCTCCCAGCTATACAATGAATATTTTTTATTCAGGGAGCTTTGAAAAAGTCCCTTAAAACGTTGAAAACGCTCCTTAAAACACAAGATATCGGGAATCAGTGGATTATATGTCCCAAATATGATTGGCAGCAGTCAGTTGTATTGGCAGTAGAATTTTATAAGTTATTCAGTGTACGTGTTGTTTACTTTGCCCTTGCTGTTTTTAGCCCTTTTGAATCAGTCACAACTTGTGACTCGTAGCGATACGTACATATTAGAAGGGCACCGCGAAAACAATATACTTTCGTTGAACGAAAAAATTTAAATAATCAACACGAAATAAAGTGTTGTCAGTTATTGGTAAAGCGGCTCGTTCCCGAGCATTCAAAAATCTTTTAATTCAAGATTTACCAGCAAATTGGA
>JAWQRM010000511.1:0-21873 GCA_033557675.1 Coptodactyla brooksi | reverse complement strand
GATATATATATATATATATATATATATATATGCAGTGTGAGTCGTTAATAATGGGCCATATTATAGTGGCGGATACTTGGGGTCAAAATAGAGCGATTGAGCCACACTTGCCCCATACGAAAGTTATTCCTCTTCAATTTACAGGGCATTAAAACTGAAAAAATATATTCTATTTTTAACCATATTTTAAAAACCGCTCATTGAATTTTGCTAGAAATTGGTACAGTTATAGTTTTCTATTAGAGAATTAAGAATTTCAGACTTATTTCATGCTAAAATGTGCAGGGTGTCTGCAGCACCTTTTATGTGCACTTAAAATAACATAAACTTTTTCGCCCTCTGAGATCTGTCATTTTAGCATAAAATAAGTCTGAAGTTCTTAATTCTCTAATAGAAAGCCATAACTGTACCAATTTCTAGCAAAATTCAACGAGCGGTTTTTAAAATATGGTTAAAAATAGAAAATATTTTTTCAGTTTTAACGCCCTATAAATTGAAAAGGAATAACTTTCGTATGAGGCAAGTTTGGTTCAATCGCTCTATTTTAACCCCAATTATCCGCCACTATAATATGGCCCATTATTAACGACACTGTACATATATATATGTATATATACAGTATGCGTCACGCAAAACTCGGCATAAGGAGCGTGATAAAATTGGCAACAGGGTACTCGCGACCAGCAGGTAGGTGTCCACCCGCCAGGCGGCGCCATGCTGTCTAGGCATTTAAAAGGTCTTTAAAAAAAATTCAAGGGAGGAATAAAACTCTTTTCTTTCAATTTTGTTTGTACGTTTGTTGCTGATTGCGTAAAAAACAAATCTTATTTTATAAAAGAAAACTAAAAAAATAATCTAAAATAAAATAAATTCTTAAAAACCTGTCTGAACACAAAAGAAAACTATAAAATTACAAGTGCTGAAACACTTGGTTCCTAAATTACACTGTTTGGTTTCTTGCTGAAACAAAATAGTGTCTGGATCTATTCCAGGAATGTTCTTGATAGCCGGAGCTATTTACGTTTCTAGTAGATCTAAATATTTCTGGGCGTTTAAGGTCCCGTTAATAAGAAAGGGGCCTATTAAATGGTCACCAAGAAGTCCCAGACGTTCAGCTTTTGCGGATATTGGGTACATTATAACTCTGTTACAAATTAGAATGCAATCCATATCAATCAAATATACTTAACACTAATTTACCACAAACAAACACAAATGAAAATGTGTAACATATTTTATAATCACTTGTATTCTATATTTTATATTTCACTGTACATAATGTTTGTTCCAGTTACTCGACACCTCTGAAGATAGTCTTATAAAAGACTGAAACCAGTCAGATATAAAATAAATAAAATATCTATCAAAGCCGCTGAAATTATTATTTTAAACATAAACTTCATTACGAATATAAACATGGCCACTGGCAGTACACACAAATATTGTTGGAATTGTAGATTTCGTGTATAAATAGTTCTATTTTCGCATGTTTTTCGACTTATTATGGCTTAATATACAAAGATCATAAATAAATACCATATTTGCATATTTAAAATTTGAATAAATGTGTGGTGTTTTATAACACTTCAGCTATTTACCTTTTTGGCAATGTACTAATGTAAGTTACGTAGTAACAGCAACGTATATGTCAATGTAGTAATCTTGTTTAAGCCATAGTAACTCAAAAAATATGCGAAAATAGAACTATTTATACATGAAATCTGTAATTACAACAATAGTATAGCTGGAAAATACATCTTTTCCTATAGAGGTATTGCATTATCGTCCGATTGGTTGACGAGTTGGGTGATCCCGGAGATTGCCCAGACAGCGCGAGCTTGTGAGGTGGAGGGGGGTCACAGGCTCATGGTGGGAGTGTTATGTGAATCTGCTATGAGACAAGAAAGATATGTTAAAATTATAAAAATTATGCCGCAAATTTATTCATAAAAATATATGTATGTGTACATATTATTATTTGCTTATTTGGTTATCTGGAGCTGTAGAGGGTCTGAGGCTCCTTGATAAATTTCTCTATAGCACTTTGAAAGTATTTAGATCGATAGCCTCGAGTTACAACATAGCCCCATTAATTTTGAAGAACACACCAGCTGACCTATGTACCTTGAAGTTCTTTTTCACTTCTTCACTTCTTTCCTATTTTTCCTCTTCCAAATTCTGCATCGCTTCTAACTCTATTGAATCCTCATTTTTTAGCTCTACATCGGCATAATCCACTAATTCAGCAATGTCTTCCTCTTCAATATCTAAATTAAGCTTGTTGATAAGGCCCACAATTGTTTGAATTAGTACATCACTTTGTTCAAGTTTGTCAAATGATTTGGTATTGTTCACGAAACTTTTTATGCATTTTTTCCATATGTCTTGCATACACTTATCTGTCACTTCGTCCCAAGCCGATTTAATGTTTTTAATGCAATCTAAAATATTGTGCGATTTCCAAAAATCACGAAGGGTTACTACATCATTTTCTGTTGCTGCTACAGCTTGGCAAAGAGTCGTACACGAGTAAAACGCTTTGAACGTAGCTGTAGTGCCTTGATTCATTGAGTATAGGACAGCAGATGTGTTTGTAGGAAGATATAGTCCCATGCCATTACCGTTATATTAATACATTATATAATTAACATTATATAATGAAAGAAAAAAAAAACACTTATTGTGCAGCCTGGTTCGCAAACAGTAATCCAGTATCGCAATGGTTAAAATATGATAGTACCAGGACATCCGACAAAAGACGTTTAGTTATCATATCTAACAAATCCCGAGAGGTATATAGTTTATATTCCCTTTCGGAGCATAGTCTTTCATTGTAAGGTTATTTTTACGGCCAAAAATCATTACACTGATAGAACTTATGCATATATATATATATATGTCTACTCTGTCACTTTTGATTTATGGTCTAGATATGCACCTGTAGTCCAATATTTGTTGGTTTTTTTTCTTTTCAGAGAGATGCTCTTTTTGCCAGATGTCTGTCCGAATTAGGCTATGAAATTAAGCTTATGCACGAAGACGGAGCGTGTCTATTCCGTGCTATAGCAGACCAAATTTATGGTGACCAAGAATTACATTATATGGTTCGTAGTTCATGCATGGATTACATTGTAATTATACCACAAATGGCGGTCGGAAATATATTTAAATTAACATAATTTTTAAGGTAAAAAACAAAGATTTCTTTGCCGCATACGTCACGGAGGATTTTGACAAGTACGTCGCTCGCAAACGCAAATGGAACGTGCACGGAAACCACTTGGAAATCCAAGCGTTGAGCGAAATGTATAACAGGACGATCGAAGTGTACTGTTATCAAATAGAACCTATAAACATCTTTAATGGTCCGCGTATCAACACCGACGAACCGATACGGTTATCGTACCATAGAATGTGCCACTACAATTCGATAAGTAATCCAAATAGCCCTTCCGTGGGGGTCGGATTGGGTTTGCCTGCATATCATCCGATAGATTTGAATCGCAGGCGAATGGTCGACGCGGTACGTGCTAGCGAAGAATTGTTAATTGAGCAAACGATGCTAGAGGATAAAATTAAAGCTACAGATTGGGAGGCTACAAACGAAGCTCTAGAGGAAGAAGTAGCTCGAGAATCGTACATTCAATATTTCCGAGATGCCGAACGTAGGTTAAAACCGCAAAGTTCGGCTTCTGCCGGTAGTAGCTCAACGGTTACGTCGGCGGTTTGTTCGAGCCCCAGAGCAAACCGCAGGGGATCCATGTCCCCTAAAGGAGGCTCTTCGCCGAAAGGCAATGCATCTCCAAAGGCCCACAGAATGAGTCCGAGAACTCTCACCCATTGTGGAAATAACGATTTTGAATCTACAGAATTAAAACCGTCTACTAGCGTATCTCTTCAAGAATTTAATGAAACAAAGGTTTCTAACGCCGAAATAAGTGAGAAAAGCTTTACAAGGAAACTTTGAATATTTATGATGATTGTTTTAGGTGATGAAGATTGGGACGATGGAATAATGGCACAGGTTTTAGCGGAATCTCGGAACACATACCTAGACGAATTGAAACGCAATTCAAAGCGTAGGATCGGTTCTCCGGGACCATCAACATCAAGTTAAATGCATAAAAGTAAACGTCACACCATAAACTATTGTTAAAAAAATTATTTTGTCTTCATCGGTCTGAATAGCAATTTAATTTTTGCGGATTTGTGATAGTATCGTATTGCCGTATGTTTATCGCTCAAACCATTTTCATAACAGCGTTATTTTCCATTTTTTTTTTGTTGTTGAAAAGTCAGTACTAATGAGGATTGTCAAATTTAATTTGATCAATAGTGCTGGGTTTTCACGATCATCATTAACGCATTGTTTTATTGAAACCGAATTTTATTTATGACTATTGAATTAACTTTTCGTTTTACAATTACCGTTAAAAAAAAAATTATAACATTCATATATATATATTATACATACAGCGTATATACGCAATTGGTATATTATTGCAATTACGATTTACAATTTAAATTTTAGATATATCCAAATATCAATTGTGTATATGTATACCTTATATATAGTTAATAATTTAATTTGCGCACTTTGTAGTTGTATACAAAGAGTTTACCTTTTGTTTCCACGTTTTTTGAGGTCAAACCATGAAATTATGAACGTTTGACCACATGGCGTATCAATATAAAAGTTCATTCCCGATTATAACTACTACAAATAATTATTGTTTTTAGCTAGTTTCCAGCATTACATGTACAAGTGTTTTTGGAAAATTTTCAATTAAACTTTAATAGTAATTGAACCTTGTTTTTCTTTTCAAATTGACATTATATTGAAATTCTATTTGAGAAAGCGGAGATTTGTGGTCTCGCTCTCATTAAAACTAACGAACATCTCAACCAGAACAACACTTTATACTTAACATATATTTTAGTTTATCTGATAAACTTTCTTAATTAGTTTTTAATACTATTCAAACTAGTTATAATAATTGGGCTTTAATTACCTTAGGCAGCTACGCTACATTTCTTTGGAATAATTTTAAGGGACCTAGGTGTTCGTCCGTTATAACTTTTATCTCTATTTATACGACTGATTTTATAAATCCCCGATTTGTCTATTAAATCTACCTTATCTTTTGGATTAGCTAACTGACTTTTAATGGGATTGTTGTTGTTTATTTAGCTCACTTTAAACAAATATCACATATTAGAGAAATCTAGTGTGACTGCTGACATGATCACTAAATTGTAGGATAGGTAACAAAATAGAATTGGTTAAACAAGTTAATAGAAACAATCAACTTGATGCAGTGGAAAGCCTAGATGTTTTTAAATAAAAAGAAAATAGCCCGGGTCCTGCACCTGGCTCCATACTTTTTGACCTGGTAGGTAAAAGGACAAGGTAACTAAAACCCAATTATTGTAACTACTTTGAGTTAATCATACAGTTTAGTTTTCATTTTCCTGAGGAAGGTTTATTAGATATTTACATTAGAGACTATTACATTAAAAGTTTATAGGTAGTAGCCTAATTCTTGTTCACGAAAAAAAATCCGGTAATTTGCAATTTGAACTGACTACAAACTTACAATCAAAGTTTTAATTTTAACTTCAATATCTTTATTAGATTCACATTTAAATACGTTCCCGATTTTATGTGTTAATCTTAGGCAGGTGTCACACCAACTTTACATAATGAATATGAAGTAACTTCCGGTCTGTAAAAATGGAATGTGTAAATATTTGAAAAATTTGCTCTGTGAACAAATCGGACTTTCAGAAATGTCCAAATCGAACTATTTCATCTGTTTACTCAATAATACTCAATGCTATATATCGGTCAAACGGGTCGGAAATTCCAGGACAGATACAATGAAGGTATAAGATCCTACCGATTCAATAGAGCCGACTCCAATTACGCCGAACACCTCAATAAATGCTGGCAGGAGCCCGGTACAATTGAAGATACAATGATAGTACTGGCAATTCAAGGAAAAGAGCAAAAGTTCTATAATATATTCACTTGAGAATGACGTAAAGTCGAACTGCGTCGTGGATTACAAAAAACTAATTGTTCGTCGGATCAGGGTGAAAACTCTACACCATCATATTAAGACAAAACAAGGATGTCAACCTATATAAGACGTTAAAAATATATTTTAAAGTTGGGTTACGCTGCTGACTTTCTCAATTGTGGCAGTTAGGGTGTTTTATTTTAATCATTACCATACTGCAAGTTTAGTTGCCTAATTAGTTGCGGTCACGTGGGACTTGGACATTTCTGAAAGCCTTACATGACAGGTAGGTTGCTCAATATTAGTGATAATAATAGAGCATTTCTATATATTGATCTAGACGTCCAAAGAATCGCGAAATTTATGTCAGAAATTTAAATATTTCTAATTCAAAAGATACTATTACGCCATCTAGGGACGTTGTGTGTAAGTAAAGAATAGCCATCAATTATATTTCAGTAAGTGTCCTTGTTAACATATTGCAACATTCAATGTACGACTTTCTTGGCAACTTAGTAAAACATTAAATAGTAATGAAGCATAGCGTTAACACAACCTAACTTTTTAAAAATATCAAAAATTCACTCACCAGTGTGGTACAGCGCGACTCCTGCTTAATACGAACGTAGTATAATACGAATCACACAATATAATCGCACAAAATGCTAACAGAACACTTAAAAACCGAAAATTTTATCTTAAAACTAAATAGCGAAATCCAGTATTTGAAAAATTGGTAATGCGCCATCTAGGGGAGTTATGAATAAATTACATTCCCCTAACGCGTGAGTAATACGGAAATATCTTAATAAAAAAATTAAAAATATGGATCAAAGTTAAACAATTATCATCACTTAAAAAAGAGACATTAATCTCGTAAGAATTGAATTTGGTACATGACCGTATAACATTTAAACATCGAATTTCAAAAGGTAACAGTGGCGACACCTATTGATGTACATAAATTTAGAAGTAAAGATGGGTACTGTTTTATCGATACGTATTATATAGTGTCATGTATTAGGCTTTGTTTGTTTACAAAATTTCAGTTTATAAATATTGTACAGCTATTCACCAGTAATTCGTAATAAATGAAATAATTCATACATACTCGCATTTAAAATCGAAAGATGGATATTACGCAGCTGCAAGTCCAACGAACCATTGTTAAACATAATTCTATTGCAAATAGGACTTTCACACAGTAAGCATATTAAATTTGCACTTCCTTAATCATATTAATAATTGCTAGAACTAAAAAACACCTTAACCACAACAAAATTGTTTATAATCTCGACATGTGTTTCGGTTCGATAGGAGAATGTAGCGGTCAAGGTGTTTGTTAGCTCTAGTAACTACGAGACCACAGACCTCTGTTCTCTGAAATATTAATAATTGCTTTTGTCTTTAAGCGATTCGAACACTTTAATAGAATGCGTGCCGTTTTCGAATCTCGGAAAAATCCAACCATTCCTAGTAACGTTATCGACAAACGCAGCTCTTTTAATGGACTTCCATTCGCACTTATCGAAGTCAGAGGTGTACGGATATTTAGCAGGTCATTGGGATGTAAACACGCACAGTAATTGTCTTCTACGTAACGGACATTAAAATTAAAATAATAGAAATGATTCAATTTTAGATTTGCAAGTTACGCACGCGTTTCCATGCCGGAACGCGAAATCCGAACGCGAAAATTCGGCACGGATCGAAAGCGATATTGCGAAAGCTATCGAAACGGAAAAGTTAACGTTGGTTGGATGGTATCATTCGCATCCGTTCTTACCCTGTGCTCCAACATTACGTGACATCGATGCACAGTTAGATTATCAGATACGGATGAAGGGGATATCGGATAATAGTTACACGCCTTGTATTGGATTTATTTTATGTAAATATAATTAAAATATTTATAGATATACAGCAGACGCTCGATAACGTAAACACTGGATAATGGAAACATCGCGCTAACGTGAACACAAAATTCATACTATAGGATGATGCGGAACATTCGATAGACACACATAATTATTAAAAGATCCAAAAATGTTGGAACAATCTCTTTTGCACCAGTGATGAAGATGAAGATGATGGTCATCTGATGTTGTTAATTTATTGAAAATTATGAATCCTAACATTCTTTATACACCGGCTGATACTAATGTATCTAAGGAAGATAAGCACCTGAATGATTTAAATAAAGAAGATGCGGACAGTAATGAGAGGACCTTCCCATTAATATTAAAAGTATAATGCCAGACATGCAAGTTATATCAGTTTTAACCAAGCTTTGGATTTGGGCTGAAAGAAAAGAAGTATCATACACGGATATTTTAGTTCTCCATAGATTACAAGCGCAGGCATTGGAAGACAATGTTAAGCGTACATTTACGCAGACTAAAATAGCAGATTATTATGCTTATAATTAAAAAGTACTTAATGCTGTTTGAATATTTTTTATTTCTTTTTTTTTGGTATATTAAACGTTTCTTTTAATAATTTGCTTGTTAATAAAATTACTTGTTAATTAATTCTTTGTTTTGAATTAGTTCACGTTATCAAGCGTCTGCTGTATATGGATGTACATATATAAGTATACCATTAGTTTTAAGTGTAAATATTTGACTAGTTTTTCTGTATTGAACCACATAAAGGGATTGAAATTACCTTGCCATTTTCTTGATGTCTTGGTAATGCTTGTCAAAATATGACGGGCTTGAACTGCAAAGCTTCACTGTCCTTCTTGAGTTTACCATCAGGAGCAAGTGTGTGCAAACTAGGTGGTGTTTTGGTCAGACATTTCTTGATTTGGTCTGCTGATTTGACCAAATCAGCTTGTTTGCTGATTTGGGTTGGGTTGGGTTGGTTCTTGTACTCTGTCAGCTACAACTTGATTAATTCCTGATCTAGCTATAAGCAAAAAATTGAAGGAAGTGCCATGGCATAGCATCATTATTGTTGAAACTATCAACAAGTTTTGCAAAGATCGAAATAAATTGTAGGGTACATGATCAAGGCTATATGGTGAATGTGACATTATTTCCCAACCAACCTTCGATAATTTTTGATTGGTCACTAGAAATATATGTGATCTAACCATGTCATGATGAAATACGATTCCTCAACAATTTGCCAATTCCGCAAGATTTTCTTTGATTGCTTTATCTAATTTCATTGGTTGTTTTCGTTAGCTATTTGAATTCATCTTTTTTTTTTATTGATGTCATTGTAAAGAATCCGTTTCTCAGCACCAATTATCATTTGTTTCAAAAATGGGTCGCTTTGATTAAGCTTGTGGTGCAAATCGCAGATGTTGATGCGCTGTGTTAATGAATTTCTCCCAATTCATGAGTAACCCAAATATTGAGCTTTTTAAGGAATCCAAGCTTCTGCAAATGCTTGTTGATGGCTCAAATATGACCTTGGAGCTTTTATATGACCAACCTAATCTCACGTCTTTAAATATGGCGATCTGATTTGATTGTGGCTTTGATTTCTTTACAAATTTGCTGTTAAAACATCAGCACCATAAACTTCACGTATCTCTTTATGAGCATCGCCAGCTTTTTTGTCTTTAGAACATTTTGAGAAATAATATATTCAAAAAGTATTGTATATAAAACTTTATTCGTGTATAGGAGAATCATACGAGCAGGACTGAGAGGCATGGTATATGCAGTCACTAAAGTTGTACGATTTGCACACAATCTGATTAATTTCACTTTGATTCCCCTAACATCTTTCTAACTTGCCTCTTATTCCAACTTGTACAATTCTCCCGTGCTTAGATCACGTCTTATTACAGCTGTATACATAAATGCCTCTGTTGTATTTTCAGCCCCATATAATTACGAAAACGCCTCGTTGGAGATTTTATCAAATATAATTGCTTATTGGGTAATTCCACCTCCAGAAAGTAAACCAAACGAATACGGACGACCGATGCTAATGTCTTACAGCGTCGTACAAGATTCTTTGTTAACACCTTACGTGAAGAACGAAATTACGAAGCTAGCAGATTATTATAAACGAGATGTCGACTTTATAGATTTCTCCGATCGTTATAATAGTGCTTCGACGTATATTGAGAAACTACGTACGGCGCTGATTTCAAAGTTCCCACGTGAGGAGAATGAAAATGTTATATGGTCATTCATCCGAGAGACGTTAGGATGTCCCAGTGACCTTAAGGATAACTTATTGTCAATTCCGACGATCAATAAAACTTCGATCTTGTCCGGGATGAATTCGAACCTAGGAAACTTGATGCTACCGACCGATATAGCAAGCGTTTTATTTACATCCGGTAAATTTCCGAGTGCCACAAGCATGCTAGGGTTACCTGATCCTATGGCGCACTCGACGCTAGCCGCTAACAACATGTTTTTGTCCACGAATCTCTTTAAAATGCAAGAATTGTTAAAGCCCCTCTCGACGAATACTTTGCTCAGTAAAACGAAACATGAAAAAGTAAATTCGCCGTTAAAGATACCGACCGACGTGAAAAATCCGAAGTTGGATTTTCCAGCCGATATTAACATGTTAAATTTGAAGAATAAATTCGATTTCGGTCATTTCGAAATGCCGACGTCGACTAAAACTAAATCGGATTTTCCGGTTACCGACCTAAGCTTGTTTAATAAATTGCCAAAAAGCGATTATACGTTAGATTTAAGCAAGAAGGATGCTAATAGAGGTTTTACAGAGAATTTACCAACGGACTTTAGCCTTTCGAACATTGACGATGATTTACCAATGAATCTTACTGCGGAATAATGTACATAAATATACAAAATTAAAATGAGATATAAGTATATAATCTGCCTATGTGGTATAATCGATTTTTTAAAATTTAATTAATTTATTTGTTTCGTGTGTCTTTCTAGTACTTTTGTTCATGTATATATAAGTACGATATGCTCTAATTTTTGTAATATAATTTTATAATATGTTTAATCCAAATCACAGATTGATCAGTTTTTGGTCGACATTACAACTTGCCATGGGTGTATATCATTAAAATATTTATTAAATTGTTGTTTCATAAAAATCAGTATTATATTTAATTTTTCGGTTAATGCAAAAAGTCAAATTATGTCCAAAAGGTATAGAATCATTAGACAATTCGAAATGCTCGAACATTCACGAAAATTTGAATGCATAATCATTCTTTACAAGAACGATTTAGGCTACTGAATGAAGTGAAATGTAAATAAGAAATAAAAATTTTATAAATCACATGGAAGAGTTTTTTATTTTTAGATAAAGTCAAGGTTGCATCCAAAACGATTTTAATTAATAGCATAATCGTAAATATGTCCTACTTAAAAGTTGCCACAGATAAATTCTTTCAATCCAATTATCAATTCTGTATTTCAGCTTTTCAGTTTTCACAGGTAATAGAATTGTCATGACATGATTATGTTGTGAAACATAAAACATACACTATGCATGCGAAGATGTGTTTTGTAATAAAACAATAAGATGTGTTTTACAGTAAAACACGTGTATGTGCTTTATGTTTAACGACATAATCATGTCATGAAAATTTTAGGATCTGTGATCTAGGAACTAAAAACCTGAAATATAGAATTGATAATGTCGAACTTAATTCTTTTCAAGAACAATAAAACTTCATTCTTTTATCTGGTGGAGGTGCATGGAGAAGGAATGAATTTAAACCTAAATAACAATATGCCTTACAAAACAGATACGTTTTATTTTTAGATAGTAAAAAAAAACTTACACGTTACGCTTTGTATCATAAAATTATAAATAAATAATTAAATCTAAACATTCGTTTTGTTAAATTAACAACTACGTTAATCGTGTATCACATTGCCATTTTTCTCAACGTACAAATGCAGCTTTACCTGTTCGGATTCAAATGAATGCACCGGGATCACTTCACAAGTTTCATCGTCGATCTGGTCCACACACCATGGAAAATGCTGAAAATTCGAAGTAGTAAATAAAAATACGTAGGGTCAAGTGGGAAACAGTATAACAAGTCAAATCTTTTTACACGTTTTGACAAGCTCACTTGCCGTCATCATAATCATTTATGATTGGATGTCATGATACTATGCATGCTTAAATATACTTACCTCTAAAGTTATGGTACTGGGGCACAGTTTAATAGGATACAGTGTAATATGTTATAATGTGCCCCTTCAACTATTTTTATTTCTATTCTAGGTATATACATTAAACGTGGTTCGGAATCAAATTAAGAAGACAGAAATTGGCCTCAACCTAAAGATGCCAGCAAACTGGGAAAAAAAAAATTGCAGGAATAGCATGGTTTACGAGAAAGATGCCCTGATTTAACTTTGTGAAAACCAGGAGCTTGCAGCCTTTCGAGATCTACATCAGATAATGCTTTACCACCCGCAATGGTGTTCCCAAGAAAAAATTTTAAACATGTTGAAAGGGGCAGTAACTGGTACATTAGGCTTAGGGCAACCGACAGGATGGATGAACTCCCAGTTGTTTCCCAAAGTCACAAAGCATTTTGTTAAGATAACTGGTAAAGCTGATAAAATGGTGTGCCTCTGCTTACGATCTCACCAAATTCCAGCTACAAGATGCTTACATATCTATTACAACACTGCAATACACCTGCAGTGTTGTAATACATTACCTTATATTAAATATTTCTTACCGTATGCTCCGCTTTATCATTAAAAGTAATCAGGCTATGGTTGGTAACTTCCAAATGTAGACTAAAAGTAGCTTGACTTGGAACGTCCCCTAAGCTTTCGATGGCCGATTCGATTTTTAGACAAAAGCTTTGGAATACGCGTTCCAACGACTCGTATAAATCGGTAATCGGATCTTCGCTAACGTCCAATATGATCATCTTGTACTTTTCAATTGCAACGCAATCCACGTTAATTTGAAGTATTATTCGTCGTAACGTTTCATTTTTTAAATGAAACAAAACGCTTTTTAAGGTTTCCGTTATGTATTTATTAACCTGCGGTTGCACGGACTGGTAAACTGGCAGTCCGTAAGCCTTTGTCTTAACAAACATTGATTTCGGATAGATACCTCTGCGGTACAAAATGTTGTGAATAACAATTTCAAAGAATTCGCATAAAATTTGCGGCGTTGCTAAAAATAATTTAAATGTGACAATAATTAAATTAATTAACACTTACTAGTGTCTTCGTCGAACATAGTCGTTTCTTGTTTTTAATGCTAACCTCCAAGAACACTACTTTTGGAGGTTAAAACACTAACAAACACTTTTAAACTTGCAAATCCACCTAACTTCAGGTACAAAATTTAAACACGATACGACACGTCTTCTCAAATGATGATAAACGTGAAGTTAGTGATTCTTGAAATAATGAAGTCTTCAATAAATTAGTTACGTTATAAATTAACAAGTAACTGTGAACATTTAGCGCTTAACCGCTAGTTGTTGGATAATTATAAAACCGTTATAAACAAATAGGCCTATATGTATATATATATTTTTAAAATATGCAGTTTCTCTTGTAAAATCTTATTTCATTTTATCTCAACACAAGAAAATGAATTATAAACATTTTGTTGTAATTGTTAATATATTTTTGTTAATATTTCCCACTTACGAACTGGGAGAATATACATTTTATAACTGGAAATTTCATTTCCCACCGGGAAGTAGTATGGGGGTACGTTCGTTTTTTATATTTTTACAATAATTATCCAAAATTTTTAGTTATTTTTAGCTTTGGCTATTCCCTTGGACATTCCAAACAAACGCGTTTACCTGGCTTATAACTTTGAAGCGCATTATTTACTTCCCACTAACGTAACTCAAGATGTGTATCCGCCGATAATTCAAAGAAACGGCGAAAGGAAAGGAGATGAAGAACAAACGCTCGCAGTTTTAGAAAAACCAAAAGAAAATACGAAGATTTTTAAAGGTGTAGACAGGAAGTTGGTGTACAACGCAATTGAAACGAAATTAAATTCGTAAGTTGTTTTCTTTTCACGTACGTCTTTGACCAGACGTTACTGCGGTTTCAAATAATTATATTGCAAATAAACCATGAAAAGCAACTTAAATTAGTACAAATACATTAGATATAAAAATCAAAAAGAATTAGTAAAAATACAAGTTACGCTTTATTTGTGCCATTCTTATTTTAATAATAAATGAATTCATAGAATACGATGAAATAGAGTATGAATAGTGCTAAGACATACCCACCGAATTTTAGTAGTTTGAATTTTTTAATTTTTTTCCAGTCACGGCTATGAAGGAAGATCTTGTTTATTGCGATTAATATGCGAAACAGCTTTACACAGTGTTACTGAAACCAATGGCGTTTTAGGAAACATTTTCCACATAATTTTTACGTAAGAAAAAAAAATTTACCTTATGGTTTACTTTAAAATTAATATTCAATAGGCCTTCAACTTCACTCAACGACGGCATTGATTTGGTATATGAAAAAGCAGAAGTGCATGGTGCAACGGTGAACAATTGCGAAGATTACAATAAAAATTGTACTGTTAGCTTTTTAGATCTTGTTAGCTGGATGGAAGGTGTTTCAAATTAAAAATAATAATATTTTAATATGCGTGTTTTAATAATTAAAATGTTTTAATAATAGTTCAATAATTATTTCGTTGTAATTTGAAAACGACAGTTGACGTGTTGACGTCACAATACAAATGGCGTCGTAGCAAGCTGTATGCGCAACGTACATTTTCAAGTGTTCTCCTGATATTTTTTGCGTGGTAAAGAACGTATGTGTTAAATTGTGGATGTGGGACGTACAATTGTGAGGTAAGCTAACGTTTTTCCATTGTTTTAACGATGTTTAAGCAGATTTCGACGAGAAAATAGTTAATAAGTCAAATGCTTTAGATGCGCCGTTGTAGTAACGAAAAATGTCACTTGTCGTCATTTAGGGGTTATGATGTCATGCGCACAACGTTTTGAAAAACGTTATAAAGTTTTGAAATATTTAATATTTTAAGATAGGATACTCAAGAGAAGATTCAGGAATCCTCAAACATGAGCAACCCCAACAGAGATGATCCCCCAATATCTTCAGCACCTCCAACTGCTTCGACTTCCTCGGTAGTAGATATGCCACCGGCGGGACCGGAACAACCATTACATTTCCACATGGTGAGTTAGAAGAAAAATTATTCAAATTATTTTACTGTAAATTAATTAATTATTCGCTTCTAGATGTATCCTTGTAAGTATTACTTCGTCGGACCATTTCCCAGAGTCTACCAATCTCATTTTCTAGTCCCTCTTCCTCCCTGCAATATTCCTGCCTATAACATTTTTCAACCCCCCGCATTTGTACTGCCGCAAATGCCCCAACCGAGAACCATCTTTCGCGGGTACCCTTCCCAACCGGCAATTTGCAATGCACCTATTGACTTCGGACCTCCCCCACGCGATAGGCGAGATCTTGCCGCTGTCGAAGATGCGACAAATGAACAGAGGAACAGAGAGGCATTAGTCAGATCACATGAACCAATTCCGTTAACCATAATGCTACGGGTACGACCTTATACGTACATCAGATATACATTTACCGTTAGTTTTAATATTCTCCATAGGGTACCGGGGAATGGGTAAATTACCCGATCGAGGTTACAACTGACAATTTCTCCAAGTTCTTAGAGCACGGATGCTTTATCGCTGAAAAAATTGCGGAGAAAAACCATCATCGTCCGTGCTTTAAGAACATCGAGAATTTATGTCGCCGAACGCGAGGCGAGATTATTAAACCAGGAAACACTGCGGCTAATATTCATTCGCAGGTACAAAAAAAAAAAAATAATAGCAAATAATTTATTTATATCTTTATGTCAGCATTACAACAGCAGCAATTACTTTTTATGTTAGGGCTTACCTTGGGCGACGAAGGATTTCATCTATGCCTTTATCCGCATGATAAACTGCTGGCATATGTTGAAAAGTTATGCGCATTGTCACCCGGGAACCTTAGGGACTGTTGAGTCCGAACTATCATCTGAATTTAAGAATACGTTCAAATACTGGGAACACGACACGCAAATGCTAGCGTCTCACATGATTCATATTTTTACCAGTTTAAACGATAGCGTGGAAAGCATGAGCGGTGCTTCCAGACAGCTATTGGTTTGTCCCGACAACGAACCGTCCTTACCATCTGAAATATTCAGTGTACCTCCTCCATGCACGGGAGTAGATTTTTCTCGTGCACCACCGATTTTAGATATTGACCAACCGTCCACGAGTCAAACACATACTTCGTACAAAAAATCCAAACAGAACGGCAAAGAAGGGGTTAAATCTGTGCAATCTTCCTCCAGCAGTGAGCAGTTATGTCTCCATCCCAATCATGAATTGGCGTACTTACTAGCTTCGTTCAGCCACAGCGATACATCGTCTAGCACAGATCAAAACCTCTTCCAAAATTTATTGGCCTGGAACAATCCACAAGCGTCAACTTCGCCACCGTGCACCTCAGTGGAAGGTTCATTAGGAATTTTAAAACCTCCGAATTACGATCCACCGCCAACTGAACGCGCCACAAGCCCCTGCAAAGAGGAGAGTATTACTCCTGCTGAACCAGAAAGTGCCTTTCCCGACATACCGGAAACCGTGCTCCCGGGACCATCGTCTTCCGAACCGATATGGGAATACGAAAACGGTGGGCTAGCGCCACGCGCGATCGCGGCATTGGAAGAAATTTTGGATTTCATGGAAAAGGAAACCTTGAACATGTGGTTCGTTTACGCCGAAGATTTGGACACGTTTGCGTTTCCGAGGTCGCTCGGAATGATTCGAGAGAAATTAAATCGCAGACAATATATTTTCGTCAACGAATTTATTTTTGATTTTAAAAGTTTGCTAAGGAATGCTTTACTGTATTACCAGGTATGTGAATTTACAACGTAGGTCTTCTATACCCTTCTGTAGGTTTTCCCTTCTTTCCAATTTTCTTAATTTTTCCTTATCTTTTGATTCTCTATAATCTGTCCTCAGCAATTTCCTTAATTGACAGTCGGTATGGTCTTATTATCTCTTTGGTTTCATCACTTCCTTCGCTTAATTCATTGCATTCCTGTATACCGTATGGTGGTGCTGCATTAACCCCATAGGGATCCAGCAATGAGTGGAAGTGAGATGGACAACGTAACAAGCAAAGTTGAAAGAGTGGGTAGAAAGAACAAAGTCCCGGCCCAATGCGGTTTAATCACGGTGACTTTGCAGTTGTCGTTACTGCAGATACACTATATTTTTCTCTCGTTAACTCTTGTTTTTTCATGCGTCTCACTTCCTCTCACTGCCCTAATTCCCTATGGGGTTAATCGCCTACCGCCATGTAGTATACGTGCTGGCTCTTAATTTACAGTACCGGAAAAAGAAATTAGGCCACCTTGTTCTGAAAATATTCTAAATCCTATGGCATATTTCAATTCCCGTTAAAGTTTTGTTGAATACTACTTTTGATTTATTTTACGGAGTGGAAAAAAAAATTAGACCACTTTACAAAATGTTATTTTATTGATAAAATCAAAAAATATTAAACAAAACAACATAACAGAATTAGCATTTTATTGGGAACACTTTTGAACCAATCACAGCTCTTCAACGTGCTAGCATGGAGTCCACATAGCGCAGGATCATCTCCAATGGAATTTTTGACCGTTCATCACTTATTGCTGCGAACAAATCGACCATTTTGGTGAAGTGGTGCTCGGAGACCTTCCTGTCAACGGGATCCCATAAATTCTCCAAGGAGTTTTTGTGTGTTTCCTCTAGTAATCGGTATCTACATGGTTATATACCTTTTATTATATTGTCTCTTTATACCTTTTCTGTCTTTGATTCTGATCTAAATTTCTTTATATTTAAACGATACGTTTCTTTTATTATTTTTTTCTAATACATCATTTTGGAAATTACAGGACATTCAAGAGGCTATGGACAATCTACGCTACTATGAAGTTCAATTCAGCAATATTATCGATAGCGAATTTCCTCAATTCGATTTTTCTCACATTGGAGAAGAGTTTGTTGGAATAGGACCGTTAGTTCCAAAGGAATGACTGGTTTAGTTAAGTTTAAACTAATTTGTGTTCAATAAAACTTAAGTCTTCCACAAGCGCAATACGTAAAGTGTTAACACATATTTTTGTATGTTTTTATTTTTAAAATAAAACTGTTGTTGTAAAGTTATCTCCAATTATTTAATTTTTTAGATACATTTTTATATTATAAAACATTTATCAGTAACGTATAACAATCAGACACAACAAAGACAATTAACACGTGAATTTTTATCGCTTTTCACATTTATCTGTCGTGAAAACGCGATGAAAATAATATATATCATATAGTGATATTTGTATATCTATATTGATATGTCATTTATACGTTATCTACTGGTGTTCAACTTCAAGTGTCATCAGGTGATTTTGATTGCATTTAGTGGCACTACATATCTATAAATACAGATGCATTACAATATATATACTAGCAATTATAATCATCATGGCAAAGCTACTGTTTGTTTTTGCAGCTCTGTGGGGTACATATTTGACAACAGCTTTACCCCAAAGTGAACCTGAATACGGTAAATAAAACAGATTTCATTGCATACAAATCGTATTTGCATATTTACCACTATTTAATTAACAGATGATGATTATATGCATCCATACACTTCGACAATCAAAGGAATCGAAAGAATTATCGAGGAAGAAACAACATCGCAATTTTGGTGGGAAAAAGCTAAAGAAACTATATTGGAGAAAGTAAACCGACCATTGAACACAAGTATGTACTAATTGAAAATGTACTCTAACGGTTTTAATTATAATTTTTAACATTAGAAGTTGCAAAGAATATTATTATGTTCCTCGGAGATGGTATGTCTATTCCAACAATAAAAGCTGCAAGAATCTACAATGGACAGCTCTTGGGAGTCGACGGAGAAGGTCTTCCGTTAGCCTTTGAAAAATTTCCATATGCGGGACTGTCTAAAGTAAGTTCTTATATAGAGAGCAATTAAAATAAAAACTTTAATTGCATTTATTTTCTTTCAGACCTATTGCTTGAATAGACAAGTTCCCGATTCGGCTTGTACAGCAACCGCTTACCTATGCGGTGTCAAAGCAATTTATGGCACCATAGGTGTAAACGGACAAGTTGCGCGGAGCGATTGTGAAGCTAGTTTGATAGAAGAAAACCGAGTGTACTCTCTAGCGAGATGGTCTCAAGAGAAAGGCAAAGGCACCGGAATCGTAACAACTGCAAGAGTTAGCCACGCTTCTCCAGCCGGAGTTTATGCCCATACGGCTCATAGGGATTGGGAAGCTTACGGAGATGGGCCAGCCGAGTGCCCGGACATCACAGATCAACTGGTTCATGGAGAAACAGGTCAACATTTCGATGTTATCTTAGGAGGCGGGAGGAGAACGTTCATTCCCAATACGCTGACTGACGAAGAAGGTTCCACAGGTACCAGACAAGACGATAGAAATCTAATAAGCGAATGGCTAGATAAACACGGAGAAGACGCGCATTACGTGTGGAACAGGACTGCCTTATTGGAGCTCCCGGCGAGTACACAAAAAATCTTGGGACTATTTGAAAGCAGCCATTGCCGTTACAACTTAGACACTAATGATAACGAACCGTCTTTGGAAGAAATGACAGTAGCTGCTATTAATTTGTTATCAAAGAACCAAAACGGCTACTTCCTATTTGTCGAAGGAGGAAGAATTGACCACGCCCATCACGATAATTTGGCTCAGAAAGCTTTAGACGAAACCGTTCAGTTCTCCAAAGCCATCCAAACCGCCAGAGATTTGACGAGCGAAGAAGACACCTTGATCGTCGTAACTTCCGATCACGCCCACGTGATGATGGTGAATGGTTACGGGAACAGAGGTAACAACATCTTGGACGTTGCCGGTACTGGATCGGATGCAATTCCTTACTTAACTCTTTCCTACGGAAACGGTCCCGGATATAGACCGGATGAAAATGGAGATAGATACGACCCTTCCAAAGAAAATACGCGTATGGAATATGGATTTTATGGTCACAACAAACTTAACTATTGTTTCATTTTTAGATGACAAGAATTACCTGTTCCCCGCTTTGGCACCGTTAAGCTCTGAAACTCACGGCGGAGATGACGTGGGCATCTTCGCTAGCGGCCCGTGGGCTCATCTTTTCACTGGGGTGATCGAACAGAGCGTTATACCACACACTATGGCGTTTGCGGCTTGCGTCGGAGACGGGCTCACGGCATGTGACGGTGTTTAATTTTTCAAACTTTATAGTGTCTTGAATATTTTTTCCAAACAGCAGAATTGTTTTTTTGTTTGGAAAATATAGAAATAATAAAAGTGACTCAAAGTTTTCCTCAAGCATACTATTTCAAACGCCTGGCAGGCCCCACACAAGTACTTACATAGGTGTAAATATTTCCCAACTAATAAATTTTTCTTTATTGTTATGTTATGAAGAACGTGTGAAAGTTTCTAATTACTTCCCCTAAATATTTGTGTATTTTCTGTGATCTATTAGAGAGAGAATATATTATTTTGACAATATACCTGTATCTTTTACTACTATTCTGAAGTCATAGAAGGCGAAGTGGTAACCATTTAACAAAGCGGAGGCTCCCAGTCACTACGTATTGCTGGCGCGGCTTAAAAGTCCTATGGTACGTGATTTTATCCTCATAGAGCGACATTTCTATTATCTTCAAAATGCAGAAATTTGCAAAACAATAAAAATCTGTCTGGAATAAACGCTTTGTTAAAGAAAGGTCTGGCTGTATATTCTTTTTGGAGATTTGAAGTGTTCGTTTTTGACAACGCTTTGTAATACCAACATTGCTACAAAACATATCATCCGTATTGTTTGTCAAACACTGCATATAAATTCCTTTGCTTCACAATTATGGATACTGATGCTTACTAGTGGGGTGATGAAAGACGAATCTTTCACCGCACCTGATGATGCTAACTTGGTTAGCGAAACATGCGTAAATTTATTGATCGTAAGTATCAACAAGCTTCCAGAAGATTCTGGATGTATTGATTGAGATTGATAATTATTATGTTCTGTACGTTTTGTCATGCCACTACTTACATCCTTATTTATTAAGTTTTCGAGCAGTTATTAATTATAGTTACTAATGAACATGCTAGATAAAGGTTGCAAAATCAATAGATCTATTGATTTTGCAACCTTGGTGGGCCTCGGACTGGTGCCAATCAATGGCCTATTATTTTGATCTACAATATACTTGATGTTAGTGCTCGTAACGCATTTGTATTATGGAAAGAAATAAATCCAGATTGGAATAAGAACGTTCTGTACAAGAGAAGACTTTTTCTGGAAAAATTGGGCAAACTGATGGTAACTCCTTATACGATGTCAAAAATAGCAAGGCGTGTCAAGTAGCAGGGCCATCTACATCTAGTGCAATCGGTAAAAACTAGAAAATATACATCGTACATGACTTTCTCTTACCTTGCCCCTGGTTTAAATATAAAAAAAAATGTTAAAAATCTGAAGATGGGTAGTTTTTAAAATATGTCGAACACTCTGTATATTCGAAAATAATTCTAAATTGTGAACAGTTCGATGTGATGCAACTTTTATTTGGAACATCTTTATCTACAAAGAGCAATAACAGTTTTAAAAAGAGCAATAACAGCAATAAAAATTTTGCATTCGCAGCTGTCATATTTCTACAAAAATATGATTAAAGGTTTATGATTAAAGTGGCCCTTAAATCTTATATGGACTTCAAAAATGTAATAATATACAGGGTGTTCTATTTAAAAATCTGAAGTTGGATAGTTTTTAGAA